>BMAU01019665.1:982500-1055000 GCA_019973935.1 Trichonephila clavipes
GTGTCAAAACTTAAAAAGATTTTTTTCCCTCATATTTTAAAGCGCTCATTCGAGTTGAAATTTTCTATACACTATTGTTTTGGGTAAAAATACGATAATTTAACTAAAATTAATTAAAATTAATTGACTGAAACTGATTATTTAAAGATTTACAGATACACAGCAACTTTGGTTTCCTTTTTAGCGACTTGGATCAAAACCTTAAAAGATTTTTTTTTCTTACGTTTTAAAGCATTCAGTTGAACTGAAATTGTATATACACTACTGTTTTGGATGACAATACGATACTTTAATGATAATTATTAAAAATTAATTACCACTTAATGTTGTGATTCTGTCATATGTAGATACATATTTATATTAATTGTAACTATTTAATAAAAAATAGTTAAAGTAAAAATTTTCTTTGTTGATCTAAGAAGGAATTGACTTAATTTTTTTTATATTACTTGTTAAAACTATATTAAATCCGTCAAACACAATTCACAAAAAATAGGTTTTATGCATTTTTTACCCTATTACATGGATAATTTCGACTTCTCCTTTCGTCTATTATCCTTATTCCTTCCACTCTTAAATATTTTGTTCCAATTGCAAAGATTTTTTTAAAGAAAACTGATTTATCTCGTCTTGAAATAGATCCTCAAAAAAAAAATAAAAAAAAAGAGGCATTGAAAGATTTGTACTCAGTAGCAAAGTTAAATTTTTTTTTTAAAATATAGTATTTTCACGAAAAATTAAACACGTTGTTGATCCCAGTTTATTTGTTTTTCTTCGAAACAGTCAAGATCCCAATCGTCTTGAAACAACAAATATTCTTTAGATATTTTTCACTTGGAAGGCATGAGGATTGATTTAAAATTAATTTTAGCCATAAAATAGTTGCTATTCTATTGTTATTTGTTAACACTAACTGTTACAATTACAAAAAGAAAAAAAAATTACTCAATCCCTACTAGCACCACATCGATAGCAAAATTGATATAGGAGATTGATTGATTGATAGAATTTCTCGCTAAATTTTTAGTACATTGTTCTTAAATAATTGAATTTGTTAGTGCAACGGGCAATGACCAAGCCACTCAGAAAGGTCTGGGGGGAGGGGCGCAAGTTGAGTATCGCTGATTTGGACGCATTCACACCAAGGTAGTAATCACAAGGCCATTTTTAATCATCTCGGCACCCTCAGTATTTCAAATGAGGTTGATTCACGACAAAGAGACGCCAAGTCGAAATCACGTGACGAGGATACCAGTATTTCCCCACGTTTTGAATCAGTGTGTAAATTTCGTATGCTTGATATGTTTACTTCTTGAGTGTGAAGCTTATTTCTGAAATTTTGTTTATTTTTATTATATTTTTGCATTACCCTTGTTTAATAATTAGGTATGAAGTATTTTTCTCGTAATTTTTTAGCATAATTTTTGTTTTAGTTTAGTATATTTGTCATTTGGTGTTAGTGTGCGAAGCCGGCAGCTTCTTGAAGTGTTTATTTATGTATTTATTAATAGTTCCATATCATTTTTTAGCATCCTTATAATAAGTCCTTTGTTTTCATGTAATTTTTTTGTTTATTTACGCACGAGAATGATTTACAATATAGAATTGAGACCATTGAATTTGGAAAAACTTCTCATATGTGTACAATTACTTATTGGAGCATAGTGTATCCCTCCACATAAATTCATAAAATAGTGCAATTTATAAGAAACATGTAGATATGAAATGGTCCCATTTTGAAATGTTACTGTTTATACCTTTCATTGTCTGATTCCCTTAGTAATTACCAGCTACGAATATTTAATGTTTTTAGAAATACTATCTCTATAATTTTTCATAGAAGAGTATGGAACACATTCAGAAACATGAAATGCAAGTAAATATAATTTTGGAAATGAATTTATACTAAGATTTGTCAATAACATGGATATATTTTTGTTTATTTAAAAATTTTCATACCTATTTCTAATGTTTAACAAGAGATTTATACTTTTTAAGATCAGAGTGTATAAAATAATAGTTGGTTAATAATGAAAGTTTTTGATTAATAATTAGGAATTCTTCTGTGAGGAAAATGAAATTGTTTTTAACATCATTTAAAGGTTTGGGATATCTGAAATAATCTTATTATAAACTGTGACGACTTACGCGTCTTTTCTTTAACAAGTCCTTTGGGTTCTTTGGGCCAGAATTAATGGCAACTATTTTCCAACCAAATCCAAAAAACGAGAAGTGAAGAGATGCAAATAATATAGGATAAATATAGGATCTTAGAGTAAGCGTAATGGCAATGATGGCAATGTAATGGTAGTGTAAAGGAATGTTCGACAATTAAAGTGCGTTGTGGTATTGGATGATAATTGAAGTTCGTTGTTCAAAGATTCAAGTTCTACGTGTCGTGGATAAACATATTGGTGATCGATTAGAAGTTAAATGTACAGCTGCATACCACTGTAGATAAAGACAAGTTTATTACAGAATAATATAAGGTAGGATTGATTACTTACTATAATTATATTTGAAGATTAGGCGGTTCAATTATTGATATAGGTCTGTATTATATTGTGTGTTGCGCATTGTGTCGTCGTAGATTCTCTCATTAAGTAGTTATATTATATTTGTTCAAAGTTTTTAAGTTGAATATCTTAATAAAGTCATATTAAGATAATGTTTGATTCTAGTTCTTACGATAACCCTACACCTCTAGCTCACGCTGATGCTTCGAGGGATGTATTTCCAAGGGGAGGTACATCACAAAACAAACATTTGATATGTTTTATTGTTTGACTTCCTTTGTAATTGTAATTATTACCCTTCAAAAGGTTTGAATTTTTTTAGAAATGCCTGTCTCCAACATTCAGAAAGAAATGAACTTGAGTTTTTAAAAATAAATTAAGAAACATGCTTAAAAAAATAGGCTTTTCAATAAAATTATTTTATAGTAGAACAAATTAAATTGTTTTCATGAAAATTTCTCGTATAATTAAGCAGAAAATTCTTATCGGACAGTTTTATTCAATAATCATACTCATTTTAATATACATTATTTATTGACACTATATTTTAACATTACATGAATACACTATAAGTAAATAAAGCAGCCACACTATTTCCAGAGTATCCCTCTTTCAGTTCTTGCGTTGAAAGTTTTGATTCGGGAGGGATTTTCCCTAAACACTCTTACTCACTTTCCTTCATTTATTTTTGCTCTTTGGAGATTTTTCCATTGCCCACCACTTATGGATCCCCCGTGTCCTAACTGGAAACCCCAGTTAGTGGAATGGTTTGGCCATTCTTGTTGATTTCTTACCTTACGGCATTACGGCATCAAGGACCCTCCCCCCTTTTTTTACTACAGTATAGCGTACATATTATTGTAGGAACTATTTCCAATATGTTAATTATCATCTTTTTCATTGCTTCTCGCTTTACTGTCTTTCGCTTTTAGACATCCTAATTCTTTGTTGAGTCACTGTCATTGTACTTGTGCAACAAAAGTTTTCTTCAAGCTTTGATAATTGCAAAACCATTAGTGACTGTTATGTTTATTAGTTTCAGAATGTTCTTCAGAACATTTGCATTCAAACACAGTTCAAACAGTTCTTCGTAATAATATCATTTTATTAAGTGATGGGAGGTCGCCGGTCCCCAAGTTACAATTGTAGTTTTTATATTTGCCTTGTTTACAGGAAACGGATTTTTGTGGAATGTGTTTTCTTGCCCCATCTCTGAGGGCGAATTTCTGAGCAAAGGGTGCTTACGTTCTCACGCCTGCAAGGTTCATTACACCCATAAATAATTGGGGAGCGTCAGAGAATTTTCCCGCTCGAAAACAAGACAACAAAAAGGCAACGACCTTTGCGCTGTATCTCTGCGCTGGTTCCGGACCAATGAGAGAAAATTAAGCGGACAAAGTAAAGAGTCCGCTCTAGCATTTGGCAGTGAAGAGGACGCCAAATAAAACGGGATGCACCCCGATTTCGACACAGACACTCACACTTGGACACAGAGAGACAAACTAATCAGATCCAGGCCTTGAACTAGACTCCGCGGGATTTCGAGCGGCGACCATGTCCCACTCCCTCCAAACTCGACTCCCTCTCAAAAGCTAAGTAGAATCTCAATTTAGTTATGCAGCATATTGTACATTTACTCAAATTTAATTATGTTAATTAAAAATAAATTAATTGTTATTTTAAGAACCGGCCTTTTTAATTTAGAGTACTGTTTTTGTCTTTAGAGATTTAGTGTTTAATTTTGAACTTAAGCCATGATGCGATGTATCTCACGAACCTGGGAAAATACGAAATTAGTATTTGGAAATAATTAATTAAATAAGTTTAAATCAGCGTCGCATCATATTGGTACCGTGACCAGTCGTCGGGATTTTTTTTTCTTTTACATCATCTGATGTTGTAAATTTTTCTTGATGGGTCACCGAAACAAACTTTTTATTGTGTGCTATTGTGTTTTAATTGTATCTATTACTTGAATTTGTTACTTGTGAAATTTTTTTTTCTTGTAGTTTTTTTGAGAAGGAGAAGGATACAACAATGGTGCAGCATGATGTCACAGGTACTGGTGCTCTTTATTTTTTTTCCCGATTAGTTAAACGTTTTATTTAAATTTAGCAGTTTATTAATTTCTTTTACCCTGCACGGGTGCTCGAATTCAGTTGTTTTAGCTAGAATTTAATTGTTTCCGTTGCGATTTAATCTCGTTAGAAATTTTGTCTTAATTTTTTTTAAAACATGCCACGTACACGACAATCAGACCCCCGTTTGACACAGACGGCGTCTGAGAAATTTAATCTAATTGATTTGATCCCAATGTATGACGGAGGTGAATCGTTGGGAATACGTAGGTTAGAAAAAATAAATGATGTTGCGAATTTAGGCAAGTGGTCAAACGACGAGAAAGTTACTATTCTGAAATTAAAATTAGCGGGAATAGCTGAAGAATTTTTTTTATCCGACCCAACCCACAGTCATTTAACAGAGTACAACGATATCGCTAGAATTCTTATTAAAAGATTCAAGAAGGCTGTCCCTTTATCCACACGTCTTCAATTATTTTCATCATGCATTCAGGGTTCTTCTGAGAGCGTGCAAGAATTCGCAGCACGCATCAACAAACTGGGAACACAGATATTCCAGTCAGGTAATTCGGCTCAAAACACCGCGGTGAGGAACGCGAACGATCAATTATTACAATCGCGTTTCATAAGCGGTTTGAGAAACGATATTCGTCGATTCGTTCTCGCACGTGATCCCTTAAATTTAGACGAATCGATCAACGCGGCGTTGATCGAAGAGAAGAATATGAAATTAAATCAGATCGCGAATGACGAGAGATCTGGTTTGTCGCCCTCACAAACGGAAAATTCAGTCATTTCGGCATTGACAAATAAATTGGAGGAAATAAACTTAAGAGTCGGGCGTTTACAGGAAGCCAGTTCAATTACGGCTCGTAAAACAGGTGGGAATTTTTTTAACAGAAGCGAGACTGTTTTCAAATGTTTTTATTGTGGCATTCAAGGACATAGGCAAGCGGAGTGTAGAAAAAAGAAGCGGGATGAACGTACAGCCAATTACCAGCCCCCGGAGAAGCGCCGCTAGCGATTTTTCTGTTTTCCGTCACCCCGGCACTCATCCTTTAGATCGGCGACATGTCCATTTCCAGGAATCGGCTTTTCGCGATAATTACGCAGCCCCCAGGCATTCGGTGAGAGGGTCACACACGACTTCTGGGAATAGGGGTTTTCAACGCAATACTAGAAACGACAATTTAAACTTCCGCGGAGAAAGCCGAATTTAGATGTTTTACAATTGGTAGAAGAACGGTTTTCTCCTATTAAATCTCGAGATTATATATTTGATCTACCAATAATAAGTGCTAATGTGAAAAATCACAAATTCAGAATTTTAATTGACACAGGTGCGTCCGTTTCTTTAATGTCAAATTCTTTTTTCACTAAAATAAAAAAATGAAAACTTTAGGGAATTTAATGTTTTAATTCAAATCAAAGCAGTGAGTGGAGACACGGTAGAAATTATCGGGTGTTATATATATATGAAATACAATTGTCATTAGGGGAATTTCAATTTCAACATATTTTTTTTATAACTAAGCCAGAGATTAAAGAGAATTATTGGGCTATTTTGGGATACGACTTTTTGAAATTATGGAATGCAGTCTTAGATATGAAAAAAAACCGTTTGTTAATTAATAAATTTTCAATTCCGCTTATCCATTATTCGCTCCCTCAGCGTGTCGTTCAGAGTAATTTTATCCATGGATTTTTAAAACACAAAACGTGTGTGGGTCCCCATTCGGTCACAAATGTTCGTATCCATATTTCAACATTACTCAATTCCATGTCTTCGGCTAATATTCAGAGTTCAGCAAAGTTAAAAACAAAAAACATTCATTTGACTACTTCGCACATTAATATTGATCCACAAACAAATGACACCATTCTAGAAATTAGAAACGATTCTGAGAACATAATCACCCTTAACAAAAACATGAAAATAATTACTGTCAATAATTATGAAGACTTTTCTTACGATTTTCCCGTTTCTCAAGATATTTTACCCCCACTCACGGAGAAGGATTTTAACCTTTCAGGTTTGGACAGCAAAATAAAAAACAGATTATTTCAACTTTTAATTTCGCACAAAAGTGCTTTCGCTCGCTCTACGGTAGAATTATCTGCAGCCGCTACGGAGCATCATAGAATCAGTCTACAGCATGACTATCCCATTAAATGTCCGATTTACAAAATTCCATTTAATTTAAGAAACGAATTTAGACGTCAGATTGCAGATTTAGAGAAGGCAGGGATTATTTCGAAATCTAATTCTCAGTACAATACTCCGGCCTTGTTTGTCAAACCAAAAAGAAAAATGGCGCCTTGTTTTAGATTTTCGGAAACTTAACGAAATAACTTTGACTCAAGACTTCGTTATTCCAACATTGGACGACATTTTGCATGAAATTTCGGGTTCAAACTATTTTTCGGCTTTAGACATGAAGTCATCATTTAATCAAATTCCACTACACTTTGCAGACAGTCATAAGACGGCATTCTCTACTCCCGACGGTGACAAATACGAATTTAATAGACTATGTTTCGGTTTAAAAAACTCGCCTAAAGCTTTTCAATCAATTGCACAGGAGGTCCTTGGAGATTTATTACACAACGGAGCCTTGGTTTATATAGACGACATTATTTTATTTACTAAAACAATAGATGAACATTTTGAACTACTGGGTAAGGTTTTTGAACGCTTTGAAAGAATTCACTTAAAATTTAATCCGAGTAAATGTCAATTTTTAACAAAGAGTTGTAAATTTTTGGGGTTCGTAGTAACGCCGGAAGGTATTCTTATAGATAAAGATAAGTCCGTTTCAATTGACGAGTTTCCAGTTCCAACGGATCAAAAGCAAATTAAATCTTTCTTAGAGTGTTGTAATTTTTATAGGAGATATATTAAAAATTTCGCAAAACGAGCACTTCCATTAACGAATCTATTGAGAAAAGACACTCCATTTGAGTGGACATCTGAAACGCAGGAGGCATTCGATGATATTAAGAAAGCCATATTGAACCCACCGGTCTTGGCACTACCTGATCTGAACGCAGAGTTACAAATAACAACGGACGCTTCATCTCGCGGCATAGGGGCAGTTTTAGAACAAAAATATCCTAACTCTGAAGTCAAACCTTTATATTTCTTTTCAAAGAAATTAAATCCCTCACAATCTAAATATAACGCAACGGTTTTGGAGTTTTTCGCGATATATACGGCATTAAATTTTTTTAGACCTTTCTTGTTGGGTAGGAAATTTAAGGTTTTTACTGATCATAAGCCTCTTGCAGGATTTCTTTCTAATAAAAATCCCTCTTCCAAAATTTTGCGTTGGAAATTGGCTCTAGAAGAATTTAATTACGATATACACTACATCAGGGGCTCCTTAAATTCAGTCGCAGATCATCTTTCCCGTTGTATTAACAACATCACAATAGCTTTACCTGACTCTAAAGATCTTATTAAAATGCAACATGAAGATTCTGTTTTAAGTACTATTATACAAAAAATTGATCAAAATGACGTTAGCCCACAAGTCAGCAACTATTTTATTAATGGGGAAGGTTTGTTATGTCATTTGTCCAAGCGCCCCTCCAGATCACCCAGGGCTAACACCACTAGAAAGCAAGTTTGCATTCCACATTGTCTTAAAGCTAAAATTCTCGAATCTGTCCATTCAGAATATGGAGGGCATCTTAAATTTTTTAAAACATATCATCGACTCAGCGAAAACTTCTTTTGGCAGAATATGTACAAAGATACTAAAAATTTTGTTCGTTCTTGCACTGTATGTTTATCTCGAAAAAACGCCTTCAAAATTCCGCCAGCACCCCATCAGCCAGTAGAACAAAGTCAAGAACCGGGAGAAACGTGTCACATTGATATTTGCGGTCCTTTAAAAACAACGCCTAAAGGTAATATATATATATAGCTATGTTTTATCTATGATAGACGCATTCACAAAATACATTCAAATTGTTCCACTTCCTGATATTAAGTCGAGTACGATTTCTAAAGCTTTCTTCGATAATTACATTGTTCACAGGGGTTGCCCACATAAATTAGTTGTAGATAATGCTACATATTTCAAGAGTTCTGAGTTTGTTGAATTTTGCAGAGTTATGGGCATTCATAAAAGGCACATATCAAGTTATTCCGCTCACGTCAACGGGAGGGTAGAGAAACCCAATCAATCGCTAGCCAATATCCTGGCATCAATTTCGCAAAACACAAATGACTGGGATGAGCAACTCCCGCACACCATGTTAGCATTAAACTCAGCGATTCATGAAGCTACATACACATCACCCTTTTTCCTAGAACATGGCAGGGATATTCGATTATCTTACACTTACGAGAAAAACTCCAACACACCACAAAATAAGTATGAATATGTCGAGAAACTTTTACCGTCTTTGGAGCAAATTTTTAATAAAGTTTTAAATAATCTAAAAGATTAGGAGGCATCGCATGTCGATTTGAGTACGAGAGCGACAAAGCAACATCATTATGATTACAAAATCGGGTCCTTGTGTTTTATTAAGACGCCTAATATCAAATCTAATTTATCTCCAAAACTCAGACCTAAGTTCGAAGGTCCTTATAGAATAATAGAGCATTTTTCTAATGTCAATTATAGGATTCAACATGTAGAACAATTGAGAAAGAGATTTAACACACATGTCAATCGGATGATTCCATTTATTAAGAGATTCTCATACTTGCATTTGAATAATTTAGATGATTTGCAACCAGACGAGAAGGAGGTTAAGGGTATTGTTCCAAGTCCACGGTATAATTTAAGGGCCCGTGCAGGCAATTCGGCTCATTAATGCACTTACCGCGCTTAATTTTTTTTGAAGGAAACTGAATTTTTTTTTACAATTTTTACGCTTCGTCACTTCGAGAGTATACACATAGAATGGTACCTGTCTCATTTTTGCACCCTGTTTTATGTCATGTTTGATGTTTTAGTGAGATCAAATTTTGTACTCAGTCAATTAATGAATTCCAGTTATTTAGTGAATTCTAGCTTAATTTTTTATGCAATTTGTTTCATGTCTTGATTTGATGCTTAAATGACATAATGTTGTATGTGGTTAATATCAATTTTAGCTCTAGATGAAATATTTTTTGATGCTATGTGTTTTATGCAATATATAAGATTTGTTGTTTGTAATAGGATTGTTATTTAATTTTGCTTTGCGATTCATGTATGCACGTCAATTTTAAATTTATAAATTTTAAGCTTTAATTTATGTTTGCAACAAAAATCAAATTTTGGGGTCCTTGGACACCTGTCATGAAATTTGAATGTTGTTACTATACATACATATTTGACATTTTTATTTTATTAAACAATTTTGTTTTGCGGTTATTATCTAGTATTTTAAATAATTTTTTTTTCATACAAAAAGGTTCCTTTATTGAATAAGTTAGTTCATGCTGATTTGACTGTATAACTGTGTACTTTTCGTGTTAAATTTTGAGTTTGCATACAATGTTAATTTTTTTTGGTAACGGTATTTTGTCAGAAGCAATTTTATTGATAAGTTGTGTTGGTGTATTAATTTCAAGTGGCTGTATTACTAAATAATTATATCATTGGAATTTATGCTTGTTAAGATATGGATAGAGATGGTTGTTTGAATATTTTCCCTAAGAAATTATGTTGAAACTTAACTTTGTTTTGCTCATGTTGTTTTGTTCTGTCATATGATTGCTAATTTTAATTTAAAATTTTCTAGTGTTTCGGTTAGGTGTTTCAATGCTCATTTAATTTTTGTGCTGTTTGTTTTGCTATAGATTTGGAATTTTGTTTGCTTAGGGCTCTAGTTAAATATTGTGGTTTGGTTAACTTAATGTGCAGTCAATAATTTTGTCTCGGTTGTGTGCTAAACTGTACTAGGAATTTAATGTTTTGGTTGATGTTGATATAGTATTTTTGTTGATTTAGGTTAACTTGTTTTGATTAATGGCAGTGCTTGGGTAGATTATTGAATTGAGTGTTGATGTTGATTTAATTTTCTTTAGGGTTCTGGATTTTAATGGTAGTTCTGCATTGTTATTTGGAAATAAGTTTTTTTGGTCAGATAATGGTGTTGTTAAATTTTATGTTAGTGTACGCGTAGTCGTGTTAGCTTTGAGTTTGGTATTGACAAAGGAGGAGAATTTTGATGTAGTACTTGGAATTTTGAGATATTAAAGTGTCAGGGAAACAACCCATCTCACGCTAGTCGCTGTCTTTTCATTTCGGGAACTTCGTGGGAGAGCTTTTCGTCCGCACCCTTTTCGTCGGTATTCTCCCCCGCAGGTGACTCCGCCAAAGGGTGGGACTCTGGTTGTTGGTTGGAATTTTGCTAGTTGGTCACTCCTTTTCAAATTTTCCCCTTCGCGCCCCCTGCTGTCGCAACAGAGTTGAGAAACTCAGCAAATTTTTCTTCCTATGGGGTCTTCATCCCCCCTTGTTGTTTCCTGTTGTTATTTTCTGTCGTTGGTGCTCGATGCTTAAGGTTTTTTTTTCTCCTAGACGCAACAGCTTTTCTTTCGTAAAATTTAGTATTGTTTCAGATTTTGAGTTGAAATTTTTTTTTTGGTTTGAAAATGTTGGAAGATGATTAGGTGTAAATTTTTTTTTGTTTTATTAATTGTTGAAGGAGTTAGATAAGTTTGAGTTAGGGATTTCGTGGAATATTTGAGAAAGTTATTTGAAGGAGATAGATAAAGTTTAAACTGATGAATTTGTTGAATAATTGGGAAAGTTTTTTTTTATGGAGATAGATAAGTTTGCGTTCAAAGTACGTTGTAAATTCGAGAGTTGTTTTATATTGAAATAAGGATCTTGGAAATGGAAAATTCAGTTGTGAGGATACGGTATATTCGAGAACGTTTTTTTTCCGGGGTCAGATACCCAGTTTTTTTTTTTTTTTTTTTATATAGAGAAGGTTATTTTGAGTTATGGATTTTGGGCAAAGGAAAATTGAGTTGAATTAATTATACGGTATATTTGAGGAAGTTGTTTTGATGTAGAGAAGGTAATTTGAGTTAAGGATTTGGTACGGTTTCGAGTAAATAAGTTGATGAACATAGATAAATTGAATTAATGATTGTGTGGTATATTTAAGAATGTTTTGAAATGAATCTAGGACAGTTCGGGTTGAGGATTATGTGAGATTTTGTGTACATAAGCCGATGAGCATAGATGGCTTTTAGTTAATGGTATTGTGGAGTAATCGATTAATTATTTGGAAGTTGTAGATAAGTAGTTAGTGTTATTGAGGTACAGGATATGAACGATCTGACGTAAAGGCAATTTTGATTGATTGAGGAATCATTTTAAGGTTACTAGTGTTATAGAATGATATTTGAGTTATTAATTCGATGATTTTTGAAGAATTGATTTAGCGGTATTGTTGGAAATCGCGGTTCTTTGTTTTTGTGTTTGTACATTGTTGCGCGTATAGTGAAACATTTTGAGTTTTTTTTTGTTATCTAGAATTGATACATTGTATTACATAGAATGTTAAAAAGTTATGTTGATTAGTTAAGCGATATTTTTTTCTCTTGGAATTTATGTTTAATTATGTGTAGCACTTGCAATAATTTTTTTTTAGTTAAATTACTTTACTCTGTATGTATCGCCTCATATGTCATGGGTTGCATTATCAATTTTAGGTTTATATTTTTTTTCTGAAATTTTCAACTGCATTTGCGATTTCTGGAATTCATTTCTCAATATAGAAATTTAAATGTATTGAATGTAGAAGGAATTTTTTTCTCTCAATTTTTTTATAGTATTAATCGATATAGTAATTTTTTTATATAATCGAATTTGCATTTTTTTGTCTTAATTGTACATTCTGTTTCTTGTGTTGGCGGTTGCCGGCGATCGTCCTTTCGCAGGAAATGGGATGTTTTTTTCCCCCACCTTCGTAAACATTGGGGGTGCATCCTGATCAAATGCACACTCATAATTTGCGATTCTAAATTTAATTACAGTAATTTTTTTTTCTTAATTTCAAATTGTAACCAATGCTTGTAGTGAATTTTTTAAATTCCTTAGGCTACTCAGCATTCTTAGAGGTTATAAATTTTTTTTAACCGTTTATACTATTCGTTAATTTATAGATTGTTAATTTGCAAATCTGAATTAATTACATTAATTTTTTTTAAACTTTCATTTGTAACCAATGCTTGTAGTGAATTTTTTTTAAAGTTCTTAGGCTATTAAGCATTCTCGGAGGTTATAAAATTTTTTTTCACCTATGCACACCCATCGTTTCTATTTCTAAATTTTCACTTTAAATTAATTCATTTTACGAAAGATTGTTATCAATGCTCTTAGTGAACCATTGCAATTTCTTAGGCTTTGAGTATTTTGAGGGTTAAGTTAGTAATTTTTTTTTGGTGGTCTGGGACATGCACTTCACATTGGTCGTGTCAGGATTTCGATGTTAAACGATTATGAGGTGTCTGTTTCTAGGTGCCACGTTTGAATTGTATAGAGATGTTTTCACTAGTACTTATTTCTTATCAAAATGTTTTGTTCGAGACTCATATGTGTGGTTATTGCGAGTAGCGCAGTTTTTAGATATGCAATTTTTGAATTTATTAGGTGTTACTCGTCTTAATTTTTTATTATTTAGTGGCACACGATTCTTTGTGATTATTCAATTATTTCTATTTGTCGTTTTGTGTATGATGTCTTTGTGAATTGTTTGGGTGACCCATTCAGCAATTTTTTTTCTCTTCGTACATGAACTTAATTGTAGTTGTTGATAGTTAATTTGTTATTCCCTCTTACCACTAACGGAATTGGGACCGAATTTTGGAAATTGCTTATAATTTTTTTTTTTACATTTTATTTTTAAGTTATGAGAGGTGATGGGAGTGGAAGGTTGGTGCTTGGAGTCTACGACGGAGGTCAAATGGGGCCAGGTTTTTCTTTTTAAAATAATTTTGGTTTCATGACTAATATGGTTTTGGGACGAATCTATACGGAACTTTATCACTAACCTTCTGAGTCGACCTTTTTAGGAAAATTTAATTCCCTACCTATTTCCAATCAACTCCAAAAAGCGGACAGGATTCCTTGTTATGCAGATTAGATTCAGTGTTTAAATCAAACGAAATAGTAAAGTTAGAGCAGTAGGAGATAGATTTTGAAGCATAAAGTTATAGTGAATTTGAATTGAAGATTTCTTGTTGGAGATAATTTAATCTCAAGAAGAGTTGAGATTCCGTTGGTAATTATAGATTTATAATTAAAGTCTCATTAAAGTTTTAGGTGTGAGATTAAAGTTAAATGTTCAATAAGAACATTATTAAATATAATTCTGGGATCTCTTATCGTGGTAATTTCTGCGTGATCGTTATTTAATAAATTAATTAATTAGATCATTAATTAATTGAGTTAATTTAAAGGATATTACCTTTAAACCTCATAATATTAGTAGACGCATTTGTTAATAAGTCTTTGATTCTATTTGGGAAAGATAACCAAATAAAGAAAGTTATTTATAAAAATGGCTACTGGTTCTTCTTTGACTCAAAATTATTCTCGTTCTCAAAGTGAGGTCCTAAGAGACCTTCACAATGGCGCCCAACGTATAAATCCCGAGAATAGAGTCGGATCCAGTTTTAGAATCATTCCGGAACAATATTTTTCGGGGATTGAGAATATAGATGATTTTTTTGGAGAATATTGATCATAATCTCGCTTATTATGAGATACCTGCACAATTAGCATGTGCTTACTTGAAGGGTCATCTCAAAGGACGGGCACTCGACTGGTTCGAAGTTCTTGGTTATAGAGTCATTGAAGATAAGACAACAGACTACGCGCACTTAAAACAGGCATTGTCGGAACAATTTCCTGTGGTCAGAAACAGGTCAGAACTAGAAACGCGATTTTATTCCTCATCACAAAGACGAGATCAACAGCCTTCGGACTTTATTTATGAATTGTTGAAAATTCATAAAGTCCTTAAACTAGAAATGTTGGAGGAAAAATTAATAGATCACGTCGTTAGTCGATTAGAACCTCAAATTTTGATTATGTCGAAGTTAGACATCCACGAAATACTGCCAATCTCCTACAAATCGTTGATAAATACGAAGAACGTTTTATGCATAGACAAATCAGAGGTTCGAGTGAGGGATTTAGAAGTTCAGGCCCTCATGAAGGCAATCGTTTTAATACCCGGCATAGACAGGAAAATTGGAGGGAAAACAGAAATAATGAGAGATACGCCAATAATAGCCGACCACAAAGGGAATTTAATCGATTCGAAAACCAAGGTTTCGCAAATCGCAGATTCGAGGGTAGACGCCAAGGTGGACAATCGGATCAACCATTCCACAGTCAAGGCGGTCGACAAAGTGGGTCGAGAAATAGTTCATTTCGAGGTCAAAATGAACGAAGTAGAAATTTAAACTTTTAAGCGATCGATGTGAATTTGGGGGTAATTGATCGCGGGGTACGGAAAATCCTCCAGTTTGGGATCATCGGCCTATCAGAGTATCCTCTATAAGAATGACCCCAGTCGAATTACCGTATGTCCCTATTCTATTAAATGAAACCTTTATTACACAGCACTATGGGACACGGGAGCGGAGAAATCTTTTATTTCGGAGGAGGTATACCGCAATTATTTTTCATACCGACCTCGTCAAAAGACGAAAGACAGAGTCGTGACAGCACAGGGAGCCCCGTGCAGTCATTTGGGTAGAGTCGAGTTACAAATTAGAATCAGGGAATTTCAGAAACCCTGGGAATTCCATATACTTGATAACATGCAGTATCAGTGCATTTTGGGGATCGATTTTATGAAAGCGTCGCGATTAACATTAGATTTTGATCAGGAATCCTTGATCATTCCCGATCATCTGATCAAACAAGTGCCTAAAGAGGAGAAACCCGTTGATATTGATCTCACAGAATCAAAACTTGATGACGAGCAACAGAGGCAATTAAAAGCCTTATTTAATAATTTTAAAGGGTTATTTTCCGATCAACCGGGATTAACGCATGTTGTATATCATGAGATAGATACTGGAGACAAGGGACCGGTAGTGTCGAGACCATACAAGTACGACCAGGTCAAACAAGGCATTATTGATTATCACATAGATAAGATGTTACGGGATGGTACAATTTGTCCTATTAATTCGCCCTATGCATCTCCAGTCGTCCTAACACGAAAGAAAAATGACCTTCCTCCAGATTCTCCCGAGGCGTATCGTTTCGCGATCGATTATCGGAAACTAAATGGAATTACCAAATATCCTCGATATCCATTACCGGTGATTGATGACTTACTCACCAATATTCCTCACACCAACGTTATGTCCACTCTAGATCTCAGAAGTGGCTATTTTCAGTTGGCGATTAGTCCAAGGGACATAGAAAAAACAGCGTTTATCACTCGCAATGGCACTTTTGCATTCCTACGCATGCCTTTTGGCCTTTCTGGGGCGGCGCCTAATTTCTAAAGGGCTATTGATATAATTCTCAAACCTGTTATTGGGCGTTTCGTGTTAGTGTACATGGATGATGTTATTATAACATCTCCATCGTTTAAAGACCATCTCGATCATTTAACTCAGGTTTTTACCTTATTGCGAGACGCAGGGCTAACGTTAAATAAGGAAAAATGTCACTTCGCCCGTGACAAACTCAAATATTTCGGCCTGATTATTAGTAAAGAAGGAATCGAAACTGACAATAAGAAAATTCGGGCAATAACGGAAATGAAACCTCCCAAAAATAATCGAGAAGTGTCAAAATTTTTAGGGATGACGGGTTGGTACCAAAAATTTATTCCGCGATACGCAGATATATGTGAACCATTGTACCGATTAAAAAAAAAGGGGGCGAAGTTTAACTGGTCGGGAGAAGCACAGGATTCTTTTGATCAGATCAAACGCACACTAACGGAGGCACCGATTTTGCAATTACCAAATTTTTCTGAACAGTTCAATTTATTCACTGATGCTAGTGGGGTCGGAATTGGTGCTGTGCTTCAGCAAAATCAAAAACCTATTGCTTTCGCGTCTCGAACTCTTAATAAAGCAGAACGTAATTATACGGTTACCGAAAGAGAATGTTTGGCGGTGATATGGGCTCTAAATAAGTTTAAAACTTATTTTGGACCCCTACCTGTGAAAGTGATCACAGATCACGCAGCGTTAACGAAGTTAACCAATGGTAAGAATTTATCAAGTAGGATGATCCGATGGGCGTTGAAATTGTAAGAGTTTAACATAGAATGGGAGCACAGACCTGGTGTTCAAAACGTGGTCGCAGATCTTTTATCGAGAAATCCAGTAGACAGTGTCGAGGGGTCACAAATTTCGTGCGCAGCTCTTAGAGCCCTCGCAATAAATTCCCGTGAACAATTCATTAAGGAACAAAGGGAAGATCCTGAATTAGGACATATTTATCGATACTTAGAAAACCCTGATGACGGTTCTGTTAATGCGATGGTATGCGAGAGTTGGTCCCAGGACTTCAAGTTAATAAATGGTCTCTTTTACGCGAAGTATTTTTCTAATCTGGGAGAACTAAGAGTTTATATTCCTGGTTCTCTTCGAAAAGATATAATAAAAGAATTTCATGATCTACCACTGGCAGGACATCTCGGAAAGAGGAAGACATATCTTAAACTTCGTGACACGTGCTATTTTCCATTTATGAGAAAATATATATTTGAATATGTTTCAACCTGTGACCGGTGTCAAAAGTTTAATTATAAAAACACGCTACCAGCTGGTCGTTTAATGCCTATAGTTTCAAAATATCCAAATGAAATTGTAACGCTAGACTTATTAGGTCCCTACCCCGCATCCCGACCCGAGAGATATAAATTCATATTAGTTATATCTGACCACTTCACTAAGTGGTGTGAGCTGATTCCTCTTCGTAAAGCTTCAGCCCAGGCAATAGCTAATGCTTTTTTTGATAACTATATAGCGCGTTACGGAGCTCCGATTTCTTTGATAAGTGATAACGGCCCCAATTTATTTCTGACGTGTTTGAACATCTCAGTCACAGGTTGGACATCAAACATATGAAAACGGTAACGTACCGACCACAGTCTAATCTCACGGAGAGAGTGAATAGAAATTTAGTTCAAATGATAGCTTCTTTTGTTGAAGAAAATCATGAAAACTGGGACCAATTTCTACACGAGTTCGCTTTCGCATTGCGCACGGCGGTAAATGAGACGACAAATAAAACTCCGGCTGAGTTGTTTTTGGGAAGGAAAATCATAACTCCGTTTAGCAAGCTCATAAATGTTACGGAGGATGCGAAATATGTTGGTAGGAACATCGAAAGATTATTCGATGAGGCAAGACGAAATATGCAAAAAAAGCATAAGTCTTGGGAAAAACATTACAATCTCAGAAGGAGGGATGTTCACATCAAAGTGAACGATTTGATTTTACTTCAAACACATTTCTTAAGTGCTGCGGGTAGGAAACAGGTTGGAAAATTTATGCCTAAGTTTGAAGGTCCCTATAAAGTTTTGGAAATAAAAGGAAATAATTTAGTTATTTGGAAAAACGGAAGAAATATAACTGTTAATATTGATCAGGTTCGAGTGTATCGGCCTCGTCAGTCAGACACGATTAGTTCGGATAGTCCGGTAGAAACTCTGTATGACGAACAAGAAGTTAGTCATGGGTCGAATAGATCGAATCAAGGGCAGTTTAAAGAGCATAGGAAACCTCTAGTCAGGAAAGTGAGAGGTGTAGATCACGGCAGGGTAACACCACACGGGAGATCCCCAGAAATAAACGTAAAATTAATAGTACTACGTCGAAGGACCAAGCTTTAAAACGATCCAAGATATGTAGGAAGAGATCACGGCAAGGGATCTGAACATCAGGACCGGAAAAGACGCGCTCCTGAGCAAGGGCGGGGAGTCAAGAGGTCGATCCCTTCCTCGGTCTCGTCCAGGAATTATAAGTTTCAAAAAACATAATATCTCTTCACCAGGAGTAGAGTCCATTACAGGTCCATCAAGGTTGCCTGATCGCAGGACTGCTACGACTACAGGCGGATCCCGAATGGAAGTTAGTGGACGTGATAACCAGACCCGTCAGACCAGAGCGACAACGAGAGGACGCAATAAACAAGCGGAGAAACCAGTCCGGTCGAATCAAGCCAATACAAGGAGACCTTGCTCATACTATCTACGGAGCCGTATACAAGAAAAAGACGGAATTCCTGAGGAGCTGAGCAACATCGAAATCAACGGCATACCTGGCAGCACATTGCGAAGAAGGAACCTCAGTATGGAAGCGTTGGATGGAGATCCAGTGCGTAGGATTTAACAGACAAAATCCAGGTTGTATTGTTTCTTTATCTTCGCGGTACGAACAAGTGAAGAATTTTTACAATTAAAGCAAGTCACGGGCAAACTCTAAAATTAAGAAGACTGACAAAAGTGGACACTGCATTGTGTGTGTGTTTTTTTTCTATACCAGAAAAAAACGGCTTTTGTGTTAATTTTTTGTATTTTGGAGAAAACATCTGTAAATTTTGCATTTGTTTACTTCGATGTATGACTTCGCTAAGATGCGACAATTCATTTGGTTGTTTGTGTTATTTGTTTATTGCAAAATGATTATTATTGTATGCTGTGTGTGTTTCTATGTATATTTTGTTTCACATCTGGTGACTTGGAGCGCGGCGAAGTTAGATAGGATTAACCATTAACACTAACTAGCGCATAAAGTTTTTCGAATGGGAATGCAAAGGAACCAGATATTTATTGTATATGACATTCATGTAACAAATGTATAAATTCATGTCTGCTTTTACCTACTTCTCAAATGGATATCAATCTTTCAGGGTAGCTGACCCTGAAGTCTTCGATGTTCCAGTGCCACAGAAGATTGTATTTCTTTTTTGTATAATAACTAAGTAAAACTCTATGGGGCTGGTTTTTTGCCACCACTAGGGTGGTTTTTCCCACGCCTCCTTCGCCAAATGGATAGAATGCAGTGATTAATTTAAACTTGTAAAGTATTATGAGGTTTGGCAATTAATTATAAATCGTAATTTTGTTCTTTTTCATTAAGGAAGATGTTTCAATACTATACGGTTAGAAGTTCAAATCGTCGGGGCTATATGACAAAGATAGGAATTACGTAATTTATTTTCAGGACGTATGAGTCCTTCGAATAAATCCCGTTTTCTTTTTGGAGGGGATGTGACGAATCTATACGGAACTTTATCACTAACCTTCTGAGTCGACCTTTTTAGGGAAATTTAATTCCCTACCTATTTCCAATCAACTCCAAAAAGCGGACAGGATTCCTTGTTATGCAGATTAGATTCAGTATTTAAGTCAAACGAAATAGTAAAGTTAGAGCAGTAGGAGATAGAGATTGAAGCAGAAAGTTATCGTGGATGTAAATTGAAGATTTCTTGTTAGAGATATTTAATCTCAAGAATTGAGATTCCGAGTGGTAAATATTGTTATGTGTTTAAAGTCTCATTAAAGTTTTAGGAGTGAGATTAAAGTTAAATGTTCAATAAGAACATTATTAAATATAATTCTGGGATCTCTTATCGTGGTAATTTCTGCGTGATCGTTATTTAATAAATTAATTAATTAGATCATTAATTAATTAAGTTAATTTAAAGGATATTACCTTTAAAACCTCATAATATTAGTAGACGCATTTGTTAATAAGTCTTTGATTCTATTTGGGAAAGATAACCAAATAAAGTTATTTATAAAAATGGCTACTGGTTCTTCTTTGACTCAAAATTATTCTCGTTCTCAAATGGAATCGCCGGAGCAACCAACACCCATGGCAGTGTAGATGCATCAGTGACGCCGGAGTCTACAGGAAGAAGGAAATCCCTCATCACGGACGAGCTGCAGACTTCTTTGGCGGTGTGGCCACATATACGACCACTGAACTCTCTTCTTGTGATGATTGTAATTTTTTTGTGTGCTGTGCATTTGAGAGAGGGGAGGAGTGATGGGAGGTCGCCGGTCCCCAAGTTACAATTGCAGTTTTTATATTTGCCCTGTTTACAGGAAACGGATTTTTGTGGAATGTGTTTTCTTGCCCCACCTCTGAGGGCGAACTTTTTAGCAAAGGGTGCTTACGTTCTCACGCCTGCAAGGTTCATTACACCCATAAATAATTGGGGAGCGTTAGAGAATTTTTCCGCTCGAAAACAAGACAACAAAAAGGCAACGACTTTTGCGCTGTATCTCTGCGCTGGTTCCGGACCAATGAGAGAAAATTAAGCGGACAAAGTAAAGAGTCCGCTCTAGCATTTGGCAGTGAAGAGGACGCCAAATAAAACGGGATGCACCCCGATTTCGACACAGACACTCACACTTGGACACAGAGAGACAAACTAATCAGATCCAGGCCTTGAACTAGACTCCGCGGGATTTCGAGCGGCGACCATGTCCCACTCCCTCCAAACTCGACTCCCTCTCAAAAGCTAAGTAAAATCTCAATTTAGTTATGCAGCATATTGTACATTTACTCAAATTTAATTATGTTAATTAAAAATAAATTAATTGTTATTTTAAGAACCGGCCTTTTTAATTTAGAGTACTGTTTTTTGTCTTTAGAGATTTAGTGTTTAATTTTTAACTTAAGCCATGATGCGATGTATCTTACGAACCTGGGAAAATACGAAATTAGTATTTGGAAATAATTAATTAAATAAGTTTAAATCAGCGTCGCATCATAAGCATGAGGTGACAACGTCATCTCACAACAACAACAACACAAGCAATCATATACAGTTACAATACACAGTACACATTCATAGTTACAGTTATCATGACAGTGACATAATTGTAATCAATTTCCATTGTAATACCATTTTGAGTGCATAGCAACACCAAACTGTTAAGCTGTTCTTTTTCCATAGCAGTTCAGAGTCTTTACTCTCTTAAGGGCAGAAATGCTTCTCTCATGACTCGCTAGGTGGTGGTACGCTCACTGTAATTTTAATTTTTTTCATTGTTTCGCTCTCCTGTTTTTAGTGCCCTCAAACCTTCTGCATCCTAGGTAGGTGTTCAGCGTGCCTAAGCGGAAAAGTGCCCCTGAGTAATCAGTGAGAGAAGAAAAATGTAACCAGTTAGAGGCCATTCCATGAGGAAGCTTAAGACTTTGATTGGCTATAATTTCAACGCTCGCTGCTATTTCGCTTCATATGAGTGAGCCTATAAGGTTTCAAAATCACAGGTTAAGGTATCCGACTACGTTCGGAACCGTGATTTTAAAAAAGCGCATAAATGAATAATTTTCATGATATTTAGTGTCACTTAGATTAGAATACATGTATAAAACTGTTTTAAGGACATTTTGACAAAAAAAATTATTTAAATAAAATATTTTGGAAAAAATTAACTTAGAATAACCTTTTTTCAAAATGCTTCTAAAATAATAATATTTTGCTTATGTAAAGACTTCTCCAGAGAGTCTGAACTATTTTTTTTTTTTTGAAAAATTCACATTATTTTCAGAGTTAGAACCATTTGAAATAATTGTTTGTGTTTTTTTTTCTTAAAATTTCTACCCTCTGTTGTCGTAAAACATCGATAAATCCACTTCTAAGTTATATATTTCAAAAATTCTAGTTGAGCCTCTGTACAGAGGTCTGAGCTATATACAGGAAAAATATTATTATAATAAAAGCATTTTTCACAAAAGGAGAATATTTTGAAAATGGGTCATTCTATGTTCATTTTTTGTCAAAATATTGTACTTAAATAATTTTTTATTGTAATGCGCTAATCTTAAAACAATTCTATATATATTTTCTAATCTAAGTGACACTAAATATCATAAATATTATACATTTATTCACTTTTTCAAGATCACGGTTCTGAACATAGTCGATACCTTAATATAAGCGTGAGAATAACTGTTTCAAATTTGAAATTATTGTACATTAATAATGGTGTAATCACCAGAATTTTGAATGCAAGCATTCAAACGTGTATATATATGGGGGATGGAGTTCTACATTTGCTGCGCTTAATCGATCAACACAGAGACAGAAAAAGCTAACGGTGGATGATGCTGGAATTGTCGTCCATTGATGTTCCATTCGTGCTCGATTGGAGAAAGATCTGGTGAGGTAGTAGTCGAAGGGAACATGTCCACACTCTTTAGAGCATGTTGGGTTACAACAGCAGAAAGAGGGCATACATTATTCTATTGGAAAACACATCCTTAAATAAAGGGTTCAAACTTCGTTCATTTGGGACAACTTCTTGGGGTGTTGGGTTTTTTCTCCTCCCCAATCAGTGTATTAATTCTCATTTAAAGATATGTATCTAAGTTATTCTGATGACACACACAAAAAAAAACAAATTGAAATGAAACAAACAACTGAATAATTATTGTCTTAGAGTTTTAGTTCAATTCGTTCTATTTTTGAATTTAAAACGTCTAGTCATGTCGTTTGAGACAGATTTTTTTTTAAAAAAATCAATTTTTCCAAAAGAAAAGTGAGAAGATTTGATTGTAATAATTTTCATCTTCTATCTTTTAGATTATTGTAAATAATTTGTTTCTATTGCTTCTAAATTTTATTGAATGTGTAATAAATCACAGTTATGGAATTGTTACTATTAAAAAACAAGAAAAATGTGACTAATTAATTTGCTTTTAAAAGAAGAATTACAAGAGTTTTATCTGAAAAAAGTTATGCAAGGAAATAAATAAAAATTAATGACTTAAGTATTAATTTTGTTCATTCTTGTAGATTAATTTTATAATTTGAGATTACGATAACAATAGCTGGAAATTAAGAAGAAGTAAAAAAAAAAGAATATATATATATATATATATATATATATATAATTGATCGTTTACTATCACTTAAAATCTTTGCTTATTTCGGTTAAGGTTTAGCAGCGCACATACACACACGTTTCTCTAATTTCAAAATTTATTTAAAGGCTTTCGGATTTTCGAACTCAGTTTATTTTGCTACAGATAATAGCTACTATCAATACCTTATATAGAGAACACATGAAACATATATGAACTAAGCTGATAAAAACCATTTAAATTCAACATTTCTCAGAAATTATAACTTTCTAGTGCAAGATTACTTAACTTTATTTCAATGATAGCTATCTTTGCACCCAATTACGCATGTATTGCTAAATAAAGTATGACAAACAGCTTGACATTAGTCGAGTGTTTGTTTTGAACGTTTCGGGACTAAAAACCTTTATATGCGGAACGCTTGTTACATACCCAGTGAATCAGAATTAACACTGAGTAGAATGCGTTTATATTTTAATGGTCTTACACAAGCTCTTAGCTTAAAGACAGAGTGCGCGGAAGAGAAAGAATAATTAAATATTTTTGATTTAGCTCACATTTTGCAATTACACGAGAAATGTTGGTGACAGATCTCGGCCAAGTGATGAGGACGACACCTGAGCTAGCTTCCTACTCCCCGAATTTCCACAACACGCTAAAGTGAGGTATTAGAATTCCGACAGACAGAGTGAGAGTTGTCGAGGTACCTTCTCCTCGAACTGACTGAGGTGAAAATCTTGCTAATTGCTTAGGTTCTTGAAGTATTTGTAGTGATTGTGACGACATTAAGTTGGACACAAAATGATCACCAATGCATATTCACAATAATTCACAGTAGCATCCCCCTCTCCAAATTTACACAACACGCTAACGGGAGGTCTTAGAATTGAGTGAGAGTTGTCACGGTACTTTCTCCTCGAACTGACTGAGGTGAAAATCTTGCTAATTACTAAGGTTCTTGAGGGTAACCCAACGCAGTAGTGATTGTGATGACATTAAATGATCACCAATGCATATTCACTATAATACACAGTAGCATCCCACTCTCCAAATTTCCACAACACGCTAACGGGAGGTCTTAAAATTCCGACAGACAAAGCGAGAGTTGTCGCGATACCTTCTCCTCAAATTGACTGAGATGGAGATCTTGCTAATTGCTAAGGTTCTTGAGGGTATCCGAACGCAGTTGTGATTGAGACGACATTGAGTCGGACACAAAACGATGACCAATAGATATATTCACAATAATTCCCTTTTATTAACCTAACGTTAAACTTGATCACGTGATATATAGACAAGATATATAATAAATAATGGGTACTCATCTTCCGGGAGAAATCTTCCACTAACTTCCTACAATTGTAAATCAGGAATAAGCGACTTTATTTCCGGTATAGTACTATCATGGCTTTATTGTCCTTGTAACATCTGTTCTCTGTCTCGCTGACTATATTCTATATAGTATAGTGACGTTCACTTGTGGCGTTGAGTTGTTCTCAGGGGCGACACTAAGGCCGGACAAACCGGACTTCTGCCTGAGGTGGCAAATTCTAAGGGCGGCATTTAGACTGAATTTGAAAAACATATATATTTTTTTTGTTACAAAAAATTTGATATGTTTTCTGGAATATTATTGGGTGTGGATTTGGTATTTCATTTTTATTGTATCTTACTTCCTTATTTTGTACTCTGTGTGTTTAATGTCAGTTTTCTTTTATGTTGAAACTAGAGAGTTTGAAGTGGGATTATATGTTCAATCGTGAAATTTGAAAACACATTTTTCACTAGTAGCTTTCTCCCCATAACGACAAAGGGTCACTACGGACATTCTTTTCCCCCATACGATGTCCGATGAGAGTTTTTTTGTAGGTAGAGAGTCACAGGAGATATTTTATTTTAGTCTCGAGTGTGGTTATTATAAGGTAAAATAAACGTTTGTCATCCCCACTATCAGTGGACTCTTTTTAGAAGAAATTGGCATGCTGAAATGGGTGATGTGTGTGAGTGTGCGTATGTTTGTATAACATTGTTATGTTCCTTTTTTGCTCGCAAGAGTTATTCAAATTTCATAGGTGTGTATTTATGTGAACAATTTATCTTTTTTAATTATAATTTTTTGCTCTAGAGAAGGGGAAGGGAGGGAAAATTGCTAGAGCCTGTCATGGTTGTTCTAGTTCAAAGTACCAATTTGGCTAGATGGGGAAAAAACGAGATAAAGAGGATAAACTTTGCTGATTGCCCAGTGTTACAGATTGAGTGAATGTTTATTGAAATCGCTCTCTAAATCAATACGAGGGTTAAATGGCGGCGGACCTCGTAATTTTGAACCACGGTCAAGTGACGAAAACGACACCTGAGCTGGCACCCTCCTCCTTTTCACTAACCTACCCCAGCACGCTGACTTAGAGCCTCGACAGATTTAACGTGCATCAGCCCCTCTACACAGTGGGTTTTGGATGTCATTAGGGCTCGAACTCATGACACGTCAGCTACGAGTCTGTGACCATGACCACTAGCCTACCACGACCAAAGGAAAGAAAGAGAGAAATATTGACTAATAGACTTATCAAGAATAAGTTCATTTATTGTGAAGTGGTTGCACGTTGATCAATTCTAATCTCCTTTTAAAATAACTAATATAGGTGTGCAGGGAATTTTTTTTACATGAATCAATCTTATTCTAAGAATTCGTGTTGAAGAAATAATTATGTGCTGTTCGTAACACACCTGTTTAACTTTATATGAGATCTGATCACTATAACTGATTTTTTGATCGAGAATTGTTACATAAAAGTAGTTCCAAACTAGATTCTAATGATGGTACGACATCATTATTTGTTAAAAATATACAGCTTCAAAAACAATTTGCCTTATGCAGTGTTTTTCAAACAAAAAAATAGTATTAAAAAAATTATTTTTCGTACCGAAATTAAATATGCACGCTAAAGTACAATAATGTTGAAGTCATTATACTTTCACAATTGAAGAAAACATATAATTGCATGCTGAATTCTGCAATAATTAATTAGTAAAATCACTGATGCATGCTTGTATACTAAGAAAAACATGCTCCTGGCCTTATGTGTGAAAGATTTTTTTACAAATTATCCCTTGATTATTGTTCCATACGTTCGGTATTGTTCCTATGATATGCTACGCGTGTTTAAATTGCGAAAATTTTTGTGGCTACTTATAGAGGAAGTGTTTGAACTGAAGAAGACACTTAAAAAGTATGCAAGCAGTTAGGAAAAGTCTGGCATTTTCATTTCTTTTATATTTATTTTGACTTGTAATTATTCCAAGTATCAAATTTTTTTTTGAAAAAAAATGTGTGTATAAATTGTTTTATTAATTAGAAACTTCAAATTACACTTAATTTTTACTATATTTCAACTATGAAAATTATATCAATACTTTGAATGTCCCGGAGACTTTCTGGCAACAGACTTTATTATCTCTTATTAGTGAATCGTTAGAGAGTATGTATTAACATTGCATTTAAGACTACACAGTACCGTTTTACAAAAAAAATTTTTTTGGAGACAGTAACAGTAAAAATAATTTGTTCTATATCCAGATTATATTATTAAGTTGATTCTGTAAGTAAAAAGTCAGTATGACCAGCCATTATTTTATAATTTTAAAAAATTTACAATTTTTGAAGTTTTTTCAAACTTTTATAAAATGATCACTTATTAAAATTTTTTAGTTATTTTAAGTGATTTATGTTTTCTCTTAGATTATTGCGAATAAAAGTTAGTATATAGATTTTTTTTGAAAACCTGTTACTTTGTCGATTTTCAATAATTATTTTTCTAGCTAAACCTGGAAAAAACACGAATTTTTTTTTAAATAGTAACTTTAGAATTTTTTAAAAAATAACTAAGTATATATATATATATATATATATATATATATATATATATATATATATATATATATATATATATCAAACCTAAATCCATTTTAACTTTTATAGAACATAGATTTGGGTGTATTCACAAAAAGTTTTAAGGCTCTATTCTGTGAAGAAGACTCGTTACTTGCAGCAACCGGAGAATGTTTTGGCCATGACATTTTCACAACAGAAAAAAATTAATGGTAAAGCTTCTAAGCTATATAAACTATTTTTAAAGCAAAAATTGGCTTTGAAATCAATCTTAATTAATTAATTATGAGAACACAAAAAACTCAAAGCATAATCAAGCGAAAATGATTTTAGTAATGAATATTGAAATTAAAAAACATTTCACACTAAAAGAATTCATTGTGCTCAAAATTATTTTTAATTAACTCATTTTAAGAGGGGGAAAATGCAATCGAAACCAAAACCATAGCTCAGGAAAACTTCAAATATTTTAAAAACTAATTTGGTAACACATCTAAAATTTGGTGGCAAGCTTCCCAATGATATGGGCCACAAAAAAATGCAAAAAAAAAAAGTTCAGTCACTTTGAAATTTGTAGGGGAAAAAAGGAAAAGTAGAAAGGTGAAATTTGAAATGTGTAGCTTAAAAGGGGCAACAGGAGGGCTGTTAGCGACGGACTTTCTGAACAGCGGTCTTATGGCGTAGACGACACCTGAGCTGGCACTCGACTCATCTAACTTCCACACCAATCCAATATGAGGACTTTGAGATTTAACATGTAACAAAGCCCCCATCCTACACGATGGGTTGTCAGTGGTATCAGGACACAAATCCGTGACTCGACAACGTGGGCTACGGATTTCGCGACCATGACTATAGCGAATTATTAGATATCCACATGCGGTGGGAGAGGGATCTGTATAAGCCAATAACAGCCTCCGGGCTGAAATGATCATTTTGGTCCAACGGTAAATTACGTGCTTACGAAACCAAAGGTACCGAGTTCTCTCCTCCACACACATATCTCATCTTCTACACAGCATTTTATAGATCATTTTTACAACAAAATATTCAACAGAAGGAATTAATTGGACCCTTATCACTCTACGAAACTCCTAGATTTCATCCTAACAAGCTTTGTTAATTAAACGGTTCCTGCTAACTTCATTAGTAATTATCAGCAACTTCAAAGTAAGTTCTCAGCCTCGGGAGCCCGTGGTCATAGTCACAAATTGGTAGCTGGTGTTATTGGGTCGCGGGTTAGAATTCAAGTGTAACTGAAGACCTGCCGTGTATAAAATCTGATGCATTCTAAATCTGTCGAGGCTCAAAGTTTTCCCATTGACGTGGCATGGTAGTTTAGAGAGAGAGGTGATTGTTTAGGAATCGTCCTCGTCACTTGACCATGTCTCAAAATTATGTAGTCCATCTCAAGTAACCATAGAAATGCTTCCCGGTGCGTCATAAATTAAATATCAGGTCAAAGTAAGTTCTGGAAAACACCAGGACATCAAATAAGAAGTGAAATATTTTTGCGATCTGTGATGCATGCCTATTATAACTATTACTGACTCAGAAATAAATCAGTATATTCATGAGCTAATAGATTATTATACTGAAAAATGAAACAAAAATCCACAATGACGTGTCATATTTTTCCTGTATAAAATTCACATTAAGTTTTGGTGTGAAGCCTTATACTCTTTATAACAAATTGTACATCCCTCATATTTAGCGGAAAGCTAAAAAATCAGAATGTCCTGAGTTAAAATAGTGTTAAACAAGGTGTTAAACTCAAAGGCTGAAAAAAGAAAAGAAAATCAAAATTTATAGAAACACAGGTTTATTTCAAATAATACATTATAATAAACATACGTAAAAGAACAAGAAAAAACCTGACACACTTGAGATCTCTTCTGTGCTACTATCTTTCCTATTTTTGATATTTTATTATATACACTGCTGGCCACCGCAAATGCAACACCAAAAAAGACAAGAGATAGCACAACAAAATTTATTTTGTAGATAACATGTTGACCAAGTATCAAATGATTAAATTTATAGACTTCTGTGAAGTTTGGTTCCTGCTAGAATCAGTAGCCAGAGTAACCACCATTGTTGGAGATCACCGCTGCCACACGCCTCGGCATTGATTCAAAGAGACTTTTGGATGTGTTCTTGGGGTACAGCAGACCAAGCAGCTTCCACACATTGCCAAAGTTGATCTGGTGGGGCATCTGGGGGTGTAATCTGGGTCAATTATTGAGCAACCATGGACCACATGTTTTCTATCGGCGAAAGATCCGGAGAGCGAGCCGGCCAGGGAATCAATTCAATCTGGTGTTTGACGAAGAACCTTTGGACAATGCGTGCCACGTGTGGTCGCGCATTATCCTGTTGAAATATGGCTGTGGCCAAGTCCTGAAGATAAGAAAGGACAACTGGCTCCAACACCTCGGAGATGTAGCGTTAGCTATTTAAAGTACCGGCAATGCGTACTAGAGGAGTGCGAGAGTGATATCCAATACCACCCCATACTATAATACCCGGTGCAGGACCAGTGTGGCGGTGCATAACGCAGCTGTTCAGCATCCTCTCTCCACGGTGTCTCCAGACTCGAATCCGACCATCGTGGTGTTGCAGACAGATGCGTGACTCGTCAGTAAAGACAACTTCATTCCATTCTGGCGCCGCCCACATCCTTCTTTCATCGCACCATTGGCGGCGGAGACGTCCGTGGTTCTGCGTCAAGGGTAGACCAAGCAATGGACGTCTTGCGGACCGACCACTCTGCTGTAAACGGCGTCGAATGGTACGCGCAGACACTGAATGATGCGTTACAGGCTCAATGTGCTGTGCTATGGTTCGTGGTGGGACTGAGCGATCCGTCACTGCCATGTGCACAATTTGCCTGTCCTCATGTGAAGTGGTGCACTGAGGTGGATGCGATCGACCACGTTGGTCCGTCGTACCCCCTTGTATCCAACGGTCACATATCCATATTACAGTTGTTTGGTTTCGTCCAACACGACTACCGATTTCCCTGAAAGATAATCCACAATTACGGTAGGTCACTATCCTTCCTCTGTTGAACTCGGATACTTGATCAAAAGCTGATCGCGCGGTTTTCTACGAGACATAACTGACCATTTTTTGAAAAAAAACCACAAGAAAAACACAATTGCCGAGCTTAAAAATCGTCGAAATCTCCAAGCCTTAAATAGGGCTTTGAGGTGGCGCCACAGGCACGCGTGATGTGTGTCTGCGCTGAAATTCTAATCATCTTCATATCTCACCTCGACTTATGCATGTTGTGAATTTCATGTTATTTGCATGCTTCCTTCAGAGTGTTGCATTTACGGTGGCCAGCAGTGTATTATTGTGTGCCAATATATTGACCGGGCCGTAAAAAAAAGCGTTATGGGCCGGGAGTTTGACACCCCTGGTGTAGAGCAAATACGACAAGTTCAGAAACCAAATAAACAGGATTTAAAGTTTTCAGCACAAGTATTCAATTTTATATAGAAATGCAGCATATTGTAAACAGATAAACAGAGATGTTTTTTCAGAACACACACATAGAAAAGAAAACATCAAAGAACAAAGATTATATGTATCAAAGAAAAAAAGAGCAAAAAGGATAAAATGTCATAGTTAGTTATCGATAATTATGTATAACCACACACACACAGATGTTATTTTTTTTAAAAAAAACACGAAATTTTCATTTAAGTATTTATACCAGATAAGATTTAAAAGTTCCGGGACTGAGCTTATAAAATGAAAAGTTTTTATAGTAGAACGACTTCGATAACGTTTCTGTGTTACTGTGTTCTTCCCCTTCTCTAAAAAATGTTTGTCCTAAAACACGTAGTCGTTGTCTTGCCATGACGTCGTTTTTTGTAGGTGGATGCATTTAGTACCCGGCGATTGAAAGAAATGGCGTTTGTTGAGTTGAGAATGCATATCAAATTCTGTGCTCCTTTGGGAAAGATTGCAACAGAGACTTACGAAATGTTGAAGCATGTGTGTAAGGCATGATACATTATCGCGAACACAAGCTTTTAAGTGGCATCGATGTTTCAGAGAAGGCAGAGAAACTATTTGGAAATCCGCAAACTTCCCGCACCGCTGAAAACATCGAAAAGGTTTATGCGGACGTACATAAGAACAGGCTTCAACAATAGCGCAAATAGCAGAATCAGTTGGGATATCCTTATCCACAGGTCAACGGACACTGACTAAGAATCTTGGCATGCATAGACTGTATCAACATATCGTTCTCCGCATGTTAACGAAGACCAAAAGGCAATTCGAATGGAAATGGGAGACAATCTCACTTGTTGACAAAGATCCTTCCCTACTTGGCAGAATTGTTACTGGAAACGAGAAAAGGTGTCTTTATGCAATTCTCAACCCAAGCGAGCATCGGCAACGCGGAAATCACCACAACCTCCACACAAGCAGAAATTCTCCCAAGCTCTAAAGCAGTGTTTCTCAAACTGTGGGGCGCGCCCCCCCTTGGGGGTCGTGACAACTCTACAAGGGGGGCGTGAGTCTATTGAAAAGTCGAGGACAAAAGATTATTTAAAAAAATTATTAATTTACTGAAAGTAAACAAACAAAATACATTCTGACATAATGAAAAATAAAATACACATTTACACTGATGTATTACACTTATAAAAATATCAGTGCTACACAATGTATTTTATAATTACTTTAACAATTATAAGTTAAAAACAAGTTTATTAATTACCAGTGACCCCATGGGTTTGTCATATATATAATTTATAACAAAAATTAACACTTATCTTGATAATTTTTGTACGGTTTATAATTAAACCTTGACTGCCGATCATAAGTTTCGCGATTCGCTTCCAAATGCCAACCGTTTTCCACGTAGGCACGCGTATGTAGTGTATTGGGGGAGGAGGAAGGAATAAAGAAGCAAAAATAATCTGGAATAAGTAAATCCTTCGCAAACATTGTCCAGGTCCTTTTATTGCATTCCAAAGTCTTGGAATAATTTTACGGATAGCAGTGCACAGAAAAACATCGTACTTCGGAAAGACGTATATATACGTCTGGAGAAATAAAGGCTTTGGTTTAGCGAGACGTTTAAATACACTTGAGGTGCTTAAGAGGTTAAAGTCGTATCGTAGTTTTAGCGTCAAAGTATAGTATTATTGAATTCAGTACATTGTTATTGTATGGGGGCGCGATGAAAATAATGATTGAATATTGGGTCGCGAGTATTGGAACTTTGAGAAGCACTGCTCTAAAGGGAAGGTCATGCTGGAGGTGTTCTTCGATATCCAAGACATTGTACATCTGGAATTTATCCCTGAAAGACGCATTGAGAATAAAGAACTCTATGTAAATGTCCTGCGTCATTTGTGTAAGTCGAACGAATGAAGAGAACAGAATTGTGGGCCGAGAAGTTATGGGGGCTTTTGCATGACAACAATCCTGCTCACCGATCCCTCCTCATCACAGGCTTTCTTGTTAATACAAAAATAGCTGTTTTGGCACACCCTCCTTGATCTCACCCCCTGCGACTTCAGCCTATTTTCCTGTGAACTGGCACATCGCTTGCAAGGTCATCGGCTTAATCTGCAGATGAAGTAAAAGTACATCACAGGCTGCATTAAAGGACATGGCCAAAAATGGATTCCAGAAATGTTTCGAGGATCTTTACAAGTGAAAGCAAATGTGTGTTGTTGTCCAAGGGTGAGGATATGTTTTAGCAATTTAATTGGTTTTATTTTCTAAGTTATAGACTCAGTCCGGGAAAAAACTTTTGAATCTTATTTCGTACATATAACAAATTGTTATATCGGTTAAATCACAAAAATATTCATTGTTGACCATGAACTGAACATGCTTCCCGTAGAGAATAAAAAAATGGTCATAATAGACAAAGTCTTGCGATATACGTTTTAGGACAGGGGAAATCATGCGAAAAAAAATTCCTCCAAAAGCTGATAAGGGAAAACATAGTGTAGAGCACATTGTTTGGTGAAACAGTTCCATAGAAGGATTTCGGGCTTAGCGATGTTTACTAAAGGTTTACTTAAGCAGAGTAAAAATTTAAAAGGTACCGAAAATATATAAAGAATAATAAAAATATGAGTTACATAAACGCGTTTAGAGAAAGTATTACAATTTGTATGGCTTTTTTGAAAGAAAGAGTACTTATAAAAATAATGATATAATTCAGTATGACCATTACGCTTAGGAAACATGCACTAATACCAGTGGGACACTTATACTTTTATGGAGAGGGTTGTATTCTAAGAAACACGTAAGCGAAAACGCCGAGACGTAATCTCTATGCTAAAAATTAAAAATCTGTTGGTCGATGGGAGGGGTTTGAATTCCTAAACTATATCCTTAAGTACGCCACTGACTAGTACCGTGGAATAAAGTGTTCCACAATAATGCATGACTTAACTCAGTAGCGCAACATCCCATGAGGGACAAGGCCTACTGTGCCCATATCAGTATACGTGTCCTTGGGCTTTGAGGTGCATGAGCAGATGTTCTGATCAGGTGGTGAGTCTGACGTGAACCCCCCAGTGTTAAGTTCCCAAGCATGCTTGGTACTCATTTATCGACCTACTGAAGGGATGAAAGGCTGAGTCGACCTTCCTCAGCCCGGGCTTTGAACCTCTGACCTGTGGTGTGGAAGTGTGATGCACTACCACTGAGCCACCGGGCTTAACTCATAACTAATACGTCGTAATATTGCCACAGGGTTTTTTTTCGAATTTCTTTTTAAGTAATACCGCTGTGAAAATTCATATTTGGAACTGTTGTAAAAATCAGCCATGTTGATTAGAAAGTGTAAATGGCAACTCGATCTTTTCAAAAGTGGTTCCACTACGAGACCTTAGTCGCTTAGTGGCTTAGGTAAGGAGTTCGTAGCCGATGTGTGATGAGTTAGAGCCCTAGTGTCACTGAAGATCCACAGTGTAAAGGAGCTGATCTGTCTTAAATCTGTCATGGCTTAAAAAAGTACTCTCTTTGGCGTGGTGTGGTAGTTTGGAGGGGGAATACCAGCTTAGGTGTTGTCTTCTCCACTTGATCATGGCTCAGAATTACGAGGTCCGTCACCAATAGTCGTCATGTTGCTTTATATTGTGGCATTAGTAAACACTTCTGGGGCTCAAATCCCGGGCTGGAAAAGGTCGACTAAGCATTTCATCCCTTCAGTGGGTCGATAAATGAGTATTAAGCTTGTGCTTGGGAGCTAAACACTGGAGGTTTCACGTCACTCTGACTCCCTGACCGGAACATCTGCTCATGCACCTCAGCGGTCAAGATCACGGAAACTTAGATGGTATAGCAGGACTTGGCCCTCATAGACTGTTGCGCCCAGGTCCGGTTTATCCATTGGGCCCTTGGGGCGGGTACTCTGGGGCCCAGATAAATTGAACTTTTCCAGGTTTTCTGGTAACAAATTTCGATCTGCCAGTGCCAAGGGGGCCTGTAGATCTCCTGCACACAGGGCCCGAAATCCCCTCAAATTGGCAGTGGTTGCGCCACTGAGTTTAGTTTTGTATTAGTAAACACCCGTTACAACAACCTACAAATACATTTTTGAGAAGGTTTGGCAATTCTACAATAGATAAAATTACGCGTATTTGGTTAAACTTACATTTATTACACAATTACACTAATATTTGTTTGACAACACCTTAAGCAGCCCTTCAAGTCCCTCTATCACTTAAGCGTTCTACTTATGCACATTTATTAATTGTAAAGAAAAGAAGAGACAATAAGAGAAAAAAACAAGATTCGCAGATTTAGTACCTTGGAACTGGGTGCCGATATTAGCTGAATGTTTCATTATCTGCTTTAAATTTATAGAACGAAGAAGATGTAACCAGAAAACTCTGATCAATTTTATCATTAATAAATTTTATATAAGGTCTGGATAGCTTATATCGATTCTTATATTCTTATTATAAATAAAAAGATCTTTAGAATTTTGCCATTTTGCATTCGTGATCATGTAAAATGACTTCATTTCATTCGTGAGTTCAGTTTACTCAATTCAACAAACAAGTTGCAGAGCAAATTATGAAACATACATTTGGTTCCTATTTTAAAAATCAGCTAACTGTGTAAAATTCAAATTGTATTTCAAATTAGTTCAATAATAATCATAATGAGATTATTAAACGGAAAATTTTTAATTCGGCAACTTGAAATTAGTTTTAAGAGATAAGAATTTTGCTACTGACAAATATGAATTTGTTAAAAGTTAAATTAAATATTTTTTAATATATTTAAAAACAAATAATCCCAGAAACAAAAAAATTGAACAATATGCTAAAGCAAGGTGTCAAACTCGCGGCCCAGACAGTATATCGGCACACACAGTGGCGGCGTGAGACCTGAACTTGATGTGGGCAAGATACATTTAGTGAGGCCCTCTGATAGCGTAAAGGCCGTATCACACGTACACGTTTCAAGCAATTTTTCGATCAATTCGTACAATTTTTACTCAGTTGCTATAGCAACGGCTTTCGAACAACTTTTTACTAGTGAGCTCAAAAAATTGTTCCAAATAAAAATTGCTTGAAATTCTAGCCAATGAGGTTCTTTGGCGCCCCACGTCATAAACAAGATAGCGGCTTCGTTTTCGTATAACACATCAGACATGACGTATAATATTTTAATGGTGTGTAATATTTTAACGGCGTATAATGTTTTAAACAGGATGGTGCTCAATTTCTGTTTACGCCCATCAACAAAAGCGCAAGCGAAATAAAAGAAATAATTTTGGATGTCATTTTCCGAAGCAGAAAAATCGGCGAGTAATTTTTCAATGTGGAGATAAAGCGCGGCTAACGTCAGAGCATCTCGTTTTGCTTACGGCAACCCTTCCCCCCTCAGTAGAACGAAAAATTGCTTGAAAAAGTTGTACCAAAAAGGTACGTGTGATACGGCTTTTAGAAGAGGGTTTATAGAATAAAAAAGCTATTTTTATTCATAAAGAAAAAAAAACCAAACTTTTTACTCATATATCTTTGTCACAAAAAAAAAGAAAAATAATAATTTTAAAAAAAAGGAAAAATTAAGGAAACTGAAATTTTCTACTTTTAGTTATGCTGAAATCCTTAATGATTGGTTCGTAATTTATCTTGGATGCTATATCTGATTCAATAGATAAAACCACCAAAGCTGAAAGTCTTTCCTGACCCATTGTATTTCTTAAATAATTTTTTTTATCAGTTTTGATTTTGAAAAGCTCCTCTCAGCAGAAGCGGTACTTACAGGCATTATTAACACAATTCGAAAGACAATGTAAATATTTGGGGAAATTTATTTCAAATCGATCTCTATGATAAATTGGAGTAGATGTTTCATATCTATAAGGGTGTTGGGTAAATTTGGGATCATATTTTTTAATACTTCATACGAGTATAATTCGTAAGGTTGGAAGTTCTGCTTCCACTTACTTGCAGGACTTGACAGTTTTTCAGTATTTGCTCTTTTGGAATGTTTTTTCAACTTGTTTAAATGATAGAGAAACCCAATTTTTCAAAATTTTGATTTAAAGACATAAATCTTGAATCCATATTGCTTATCACTGAATCAATCATGATAGTAAAAAAGTCTGTTTCATACAGGCTTTTGACAGACTCTATGAGTTGATCTCCACCTTCATAACCAAACATTCTTGTCTATTTGGCTACCTTTTTATTTTTTAAATTTTTTGGCAAATCATAATTGTTTTTCTCAATAAACCTACGAGCGTCAGACAAGCATTTTCCGAACCCAGTTTGTCGATACACTTTGATCCAGCTACAAAATGTACGCAAATATTCAAGAGTAATGCATAAATGGGCTTGTAAAGATTGCCATAATTTGCTTATGGATTTACACGCGGCAATAACTCATACCATTCATACAATGATACGATAAATTCCAAACTGAACATTTCATTTAAAGTGGAATCGCAATCACTGAGTGTATCGGATTGTTCTGTTTGGTTTTTTAAGTTTTCTATATGCATTCAACATGATCAAATTGTAGTAATGCGACTTTCACCGCCTCGATTATGCTTTCCCGCCTTGTGTCTGATAAAGGCTTAATAGTAAGCTTCAATTTATCTTTGATACTTTTCCAGCGTTTTCTGGGACTTGAAAATAGCTACAAAAAATCTTTTGGTTGCCACTGACGAATTAGCTGTGTCTACCAATAACAGATTCCATCTATGACAACCGCAAGGTGTGAAAAATTCCCTGGGATTCATATTTAATATTCGAATTTTAACTACACTATTTATATCTACAATATTTGCACCATTGTCATATCATTGTCCACAACAGTTCTGAATATCTAAGCCATTTTTTTTCTAGCTCCCCCAGTATTGCATTGGTCAAATATTTTCCAGTCCTTTCAGTGACAACAAAAAAAATCCGATCAAGTTTTCTTCTATACTTCCAGTTGATTTACTACAATATTTTAAAATGACCGACATTTGTTATAAATTTCCCTGCAATCGAGTATAAAAGAATAATATATTTTGCCCCTTTTATCCTTCCAATCACTTGACATGATTGTGATAAATTCGTTTTGAATATCGTAACTTAGATAGTAGTGTGCAAGTCAATGCGATTTATGTGTTCCCGTAGTGCAGGATCATATTTAGATATATCAATTTAAATAAGTCTATGAATTTTTCAGAATTCTTAGTGTCTTTTTGTTTTGAGAGATTCTCTGTGACCTCTAAACGCCAGACTATGATAGGGTAAGAAATTTATGATATCAATTAATCTCTCAAACAAATTTTGTACCTATGTTTTTTTTTTATTCAAGGATTCGCCTTTCGTTTTCTCGGTCTAATGTTTTCCCGTGCTTTATTCCCTTCTCTAATGTTATGCATTGGAACATATAGGCCATATGTTCTTTAGTATTCTCATGTCTGTGTAAAATACTATACTTTTAAGTATTTCTAAACACAGCACCCTTCCTGTACCATTTGAGTTAGTGAATTGACAAATAGTCTGCAGGGCAAACAGAAAACTTTATTTTTAGAACTTGAATAAACCAACCAGCAACAACGTTGAGTTTAACCTTTATTTAATTTTCTTGAGAAAGGAAAATTGGAAAAGAGTGTCTATGATCCTCATCTTTAGGATAATATTCATCTCTGTTATTTAACTGCTGAGTTGGACCGCTTTAAACAATGTCATGACTTGTGAGCATTTGTGATGGGAAACGTACCCAATCCCGGATCAAAACTGGAAAATACTTGTTTCACTACGTCGCTGGCATCTCTGTTCTCAGGCGAAGAACTAATACCAATATATTTTTCTTGACTCAACGTGAGCACAGAAATTTCAGCGTCAAATAATGATTGACCAGTTTTTGATCCTATTCCTATTTCTGATTTTTGTCATTCGGTATCAATAGTTGATGCATCTGGAGTAACATCCATTTTTCAACGGAGACTCGGATGCGGATAAATGTTGTTGAGAAGTCGAAGGAACCGATTAATTTGATTCTGTACAACCAGATTCAGTCTGATCGAGAACTTTCATCATACCTGAACTTAAAATCTGGTTGAATACAACTCTCTTTCCACTTTTCTTTTCCTTTTTGCTGCACCAGATTCCCAGTTTCTCCCTTTATTACTATCTCTCTTAGTGCTAAGCCTGACATGGTAAATAAATAATTAAAAATGTCTATTAACACTGTGATTTATTCTCACATTAAACACTTTTTAAATTTATGATATGATATAGAAACATGAAGTGAGACTGCGTCAGCATGCGATACTTTAATTAGCTTTAAAATGATTGGAAGTCCCGAACTATCTCCCGTCTCTGACAGAGAGACTCCCCGCGATAGCAGCTTAAGGTTTCCGACTACGTTCGGAACCATGATTTTAAAAAGCACATAAATGGATACTTTTCATGATATTTAGTGTCACTTAGAGTAGAATAAATCTATAAAACTGTTTTAAGATCATATTGACAAAAAAAATTTATTTAAATACAATATTTCGGCAAAAAATTAACTTCGAATAATCTTTTTTCAAAATGTTCTCCTTTTATGAAAAATGCCTCTATTATAATAATATTTTGCCTGTATATAGCTCAAATCTTTGTACAGAGGCTCAACTATGATTTTTGAAAAATTCCCTTTATTTTCAGAGTTACAACCAATTGAAATAATTATCGGCGTTTTTTTCTTAAAATTTCTCTCCTCTGTTGTCGTAAAACACATGGATAAAGCCACTTCTAAGTTATATATTTCAAAAATTCTACTTGAGCCTCTGTACAGAGGTTTGAGCTATATACAGGAAAAATATTATTATAATAGAAGCATTTTTCACAAAAGGAGAATATTTTGAAAATGGGTCATTCTATATTCCTTTTTTTGTCAAAATATTGTACTTAAATAATTTTTTACTGTAATACTATTCTTAAAACAATTTTACATACATTTTCTAATCTATGTGACACTAAATATCATAAATATTATCCATTTATACGCTTTTGCAAAATCACGGTTCCGAACGCAGTCGGATACCTTAACTCCAGCTAATGTTGCCAAACTAATATGAGCGGAAACGGTAAAGAGGAGAAATTTTTAATAAAACAAAATGAAAAATATATTCACCGATAAATCGAATATCTTTTTTTAAAAAAATCGATATTTTTTAAGCTTTCGATATTTTATGGCAAAAAACACTTATTGAGAATTTCCTTATTTATTAATTATAAAAAACTTGTGGCGTGCACTTATGGATTTTCCTTATTTTTCATTTAATTTATTACGGCTTTGAGGCGTGAGGCCCTATGCACCGTGAGCCCGTGGGCAGTGGCTCACACCGCTCACGCCTTGCGCCGCCTCTGGGCACACAATAATATATAATAAAACATCAAAATTTCTCCCGAAATCGAAAAGATAGTAGCAGAGAAAAGATGCCAAGTATCAGGACGCAAACATAACATTTTCTTGTTCTTTTACTTATGTATATGATAAAGTATTATTCAAAATAAACTTTCGTTTCTATGCATATTAATTTTTTTTATGTCCACCTGAAGTTAAACCTTGTTTACTTGGCCCAAGTTAGCCTTTGAGTGCTAAAGTGCTTAAAACCAGCTGAGATAAAGCAGTTTGAAAGAGTTTAGATAAAAAAAGTATGAGAGTTTTTCATTTTGATTAAAGAAAATTAAATTAAAATTCGAAATTTTTAAGCTAAAAAATTTAATTTTACTTAGTTTTAAAATAGAAAAAAATTCTTTCTTCATTAAAGATGTTTTAAAATTTATCAGTTATTTAAAAAATTATTGTCTCTTGGTGCAAATTCATCGCAAGTATAAATATAAAGATAATTGCAATAAATTAAGAAAAACAAGTTGAAAGTAAAGATGCATTTGTAAAACATATAGATGTTTCTCAATCTTCGATATGAAAACTGAGCATTTTAAAATTAATATTAGGGATTCAAAAATTACTCTTAAAACAGATAATTATAATGTGAGCTATTTAGATTGATTAGGATGAAGTAAAAGTTTTAAATGCGTGCTTCGTTATATTTTGCATATTTGAATTATACGCTTAATATTTAAATTGTATTAAGCTGATATGTCTCAGCAGTCTTACGTAACAATTATACCTATGAGGAAATTATAATATATTTATAAATTTAACATCGGAACCTTTTTATAATTAAAAAAATACCAAAATAATTTTTCAGACCTCGATATTTGTGATAGCATAAATAAATTATGTAGGGAAATTCTGCAATGACTCTATGACAAGGTGGAGGAAAAGGAATTTAGACCACGTTTAAGTAATTCTTAAATAACTGATAATTTTTTTAACAATTGTTCAGTGAAAACACAAAAATGTTTTATTATGTGTGAAATGAAAATGATACTAAAAGGGACATTTTCGTAATCCATTCTATTGAAACTAATTTGTCTTATAAAATTTATGAATAATATTAAGTTTTGAATCATTCTCAGTTTTTATAACTTACTATTCTTTGTTTACAGAAGAAGTAGTGGTGTAACGGAGAACATTTGGGCTCCCCTGCAAAGTTAGGTTTTGGGCCCCAAGTTAGATTTACAAAGGTTACTATTTACTTCGCTTTGGGACCCCCGTGATTTGGAGCTTGCGAGGGTGTACGTTACGACACTGAGAAGAATCGTTTGACTTATTATTAAGAATTAAAGGAGGATTTCTAGGGGACTTTTATGGGCTTATTGGCTCATAATAATGTGACATAACGAGGAATATAATACTTCTTTTGTAGCAATCTCAGTCTTATTTAAGCTAATAAATGACTGATAATAGTCGATTACTGTAATTAATGTTATTTGTTTCTCAAAGGGAAGGACCAAAATCGATTTTTTTTTTCTCTTGAGTCATTCCAGCTTTATTTATTATGAAAGTTAATCTATTTACTACCATTAGAAATATATTTTCAAAAAAAATTATGAATACATAAAATACTTTTTTTAAATTTATAATTAAAAAAGATATTCAAAATACGATTTTAAATTTTCGAATTTTTCAACTTTTTCTAATTACACACATTATTATCAATGAAAAAGAAGAAAATTATCAGAAATTTCGAGATTGTGCAAATGTATTTTATTACAGCAATAAATGAATCTTGTTAAGCTTTTGGGGCTCGTTATGTGATAAGTTAGGAGTATAAATTAGTAGAAAATGTCAAGAAGATTGCTCGTTTGAAGAACGGTAGTGACATCTAGCATCACATTTATTTGTCGGCTGTCAACTGGCTTCCTGTGGTAATGGAGTTGCGTATTAGACTGAAATTGGGCTTCACACATGGTCGCCATTTTCGAGCTGAAAATCGGTGATTGTGTTTGTTGATGCTCTAATTGAGCCGGCATTTATTTTGCTGATTAAATAAATTTTAATTCTGTGATCTCACTATGATCAACTACATATGTTGCATCACGATAGTTATTATATTTTCTTTGTGAATCTTAGAGCACTGGTAGAATACCACTGTAAAGTGAAGTGTACAAATTGCATACTTTACGTTAAGTGCATTTCTATCATGGCTGAGAGTGACAAGACGTTAATTGATGATGGTAATCTTAGCAACAATAATCGAAAAAATAGTGCTCCTAACATTGTTCCCCTAACATCGGGAGCTGTGCATCCAGATACACACCCTGCACATCACGCTGCAGTTAGTGAACCTTCGACATTAAAAAGAAAACAAACTTCTTTTCAAATTACTAGTGTTACTGTAAAAGGCTCGCGATTAAGTACTGATGGTGGTGAGGATAGTGCTGATGATTTAGATGAAAGTCATACGGAAGATGCAAGTTCCGATATTTTGGACTGCTCAAGAACCACCGATGTTGACAATGACCAATTGTCGGAAGATAATAGCAACACTACCACCAACAACGACGACGCGTCGATTCCTGCTCCATCCATTCCTGTAAAATGTAAGAAGGAACTGCCAGTTAAGAAAGAAAAGCAAAATGATTGTATTGAAAAATTTCCATCCGATGCTTCCAAAATTGTAAAACCAACTTTGCCATGTGAAAATACTCAATCAGACTGTGTAAAACCACCTGCCCTTCCAGATCAGTGGCAGCATAGGTTTAGAGTTGTTAAAATTGTGCGTAGTGAACCATTTAAAAGAGGTCGTTGGTTATGTATGGATTTTATGGATCCACCAGCCCCTGTAACAGAAGCTAAAGCAGAAATTGTAGAAACAGCAGTTAGTTCCAATATTCAATTAATAGGTTCTTTATCAGATTCCATACCTGCTGATAAAATTGCACATATTTATGAAATTTCACCAAGTGATGCTTATCCTGGCAGCATATCAATGGCTGCTGGTTCAGACCAAAATCAACAGCCTATGTACGGAATATTTCTTCCAGTCAATAATGGCCAGTATCCACTTATTACGGGTATGCATTCTAGAGCAATACCACGTGTTGAAAGGGAGACTAAGCCTCAAGAATCTGCACAAACTGTTACTTCAACAGAACGAACGATTCATCAGCCACAGAATACGTCTACTATTTCTCAGCAGCCACAGAATGTAAACTCTCAGCAGTCGCAAAACATCTCTACTAGTAACTTGCCTCAATCACAAAGTACGACAACATATGTACAGCAATCCCAGAATGTTTCTGCCAATTTGCAACAATCTCAAAATATTACTTCTAATTCTCAACAGACACAAAATGTTATTCAGCAATCCCAGAATAGTTCTACTAATAGACAACAATCTCAAAATGCAACTGTTAATGTACATCAAGTTCAAAATGTTACAACCAGTTTGCAGCAAGTTCAGAATGTGGCTGCTAATTTGCAACAATCTCAAAATGTTACAACAAGTATTCAACAGTCGCAAAATGTTTCTGCTAATTTACCACAGATGGCTACCATACAGCAACCTAATGTGTCTGCTGGAATGCAACAGTCACAAAATGCCAGTACTAATTTACAACAGCAACAGAATATTGTTTCTAATGTAAAACCGAATATTACTACTAATTTACAACAACCAAATGTACCATGTAATCAGTATAAACAACAAAATGTTAGCCATTCTACTATAAATGAAAACCAACAACCAATTTCTTGTCAGGCTGTGCAGGGAGCTCAAATTGTTACTTCTCAAACTCCACAAACATCGCTTCAATCTACCCCAAGTTTACCACAATCTCAAAATATTGTAAAAGATCCTGTAACAGTTGTCACTCATCAGCAAATTGCTGTACCAGATCCAACTGCCAATTTTGGTATAATTCATCCTCAGTCCCAGATGACTCAGGAATCTCAACCACATATACAGCAAAGTATGCAACAGCAGGCTGTTTCTGTTACACCCCCTCAAAGCATCTCTGAAAGTGCAACGAAACCTAATGAAATATCTTCCATATCTCAAGTAGGTGAAATATCAATTAATCAATCAATTTCCAAACAGCCCCAAATTCAGCAAGTAAGCATGGCACAAGCAACCACCATCAGTACTCAAGCGTCATCTGTAGTAAACATTCCAGTGGTTTCATCCACTTCTAGTATGAAAAATCCAGAGACGGTAGTTGTTCCTAGTCAAGTAATTCAAAATCATATTGAAACAAAGGAGTTGGGAACTCCTCCATCAACTAATTTACAAGTTTCTCAAGAAGTTTTGCCTGAGGTTCCATCCACAAAAGGCGAAGTTAATGGAGAAGATTCTGAAAGGTTTGATTATTTTCATTTTAACTTTATAAAAAGTATTTCAAAGACTAAAAATGTTCCATATGTCATATTCTTAATATGAATGTTTTATAAAAAAGGAGCAGGTCATCATTTCTACCTATCAGGTTTTAAAGTAAATTTGGTACTTGTATATTAACGTCATTACAGCCAAAACTGCACCACAAGAATTGTTTTTCTTGAACTAAAACATAAAAGAATCTTTGTTCTTTTGATACCATGGTGCGATTCGCATGGTGCAAATTTTGTCACAATGATGCTAATACATAAGTACCGTAAATTTTTTCATACTTATCAGTTATAGTGACCATGAAGCTAAACATGGCAATTATAAAAGAAACTTTCCAAATTCTGTTTCATCATTGTGTATGTTCTGATATATCTTATCGGATATTATCATTAATTTTCATGTTGTTGACAGTTTCAAAAAGCAGTCATCAATCTTTGGAGAAAACACCAATAAATACAAAATTATAAAAAAAATATCTAATTTGTTCAGTGACTTTCAAAGGAGAATGGTATCTTTCTGAATTTTGCTCTTTTTTTTCTTATAAATGATATTCTTTGTCATTTTTTTCAAGTATCTTTGGTATGCTCAAAAAATTAACATGTTTCCTCCCATCTTTAAATATTGCTGTCATGTAAAAAATAGTTTGAAGTTGGAAGGGAATGAAATTTAAACTATTGTCATTTAGCTGTTAAAAATGGTATCATAATCAACTCTTGTCTTGTGAAACAATGAGAGCTCACTGTGGTAGAAGTTTTGATGCTTACATATTAACTATTTCATTGGCGATCTTTGGTGAATTTCAATGAATTCTTATTTTTGCTGGAAAATATTTAGAAAAATGTTACCATAAGTTGTAAAATCTTATGGAAGTTATTTGACATGCAGTTAATCTTTGATGACAGAATGCAAACATGGTGTTATAACTTTTATCAAAGCTTTATCAACATTTTTTGGAATATTCAGCTGAAACTCTGCCATTACATAAATTTTCTCTACTCTTTCTTTGGTAAATTTCAACAAATTTTTATTTTTGCTGGAAAATTTTTAGGAAAATGATAACTTATCTTGTAAAATCTATGGCAGTTTTTCTTTGGCATTCAGTTAATCTTTGGAGACAAATTGCTATCATGGTATTAATGCTTTTAAGTATCAAAGCTGTATCAACTTATTTTCGAATATTTAGCTAGAACTCTATGCCTTTACATAAATTTTCTCTATTCCCAAATTTTTCTTTTATAAGCACAAATTCTGCTAGTATGGTACTGTTTGTTGCCAAGAAAAAGAAAATGGAACAAAATGAATTAAAAAGAAGAACGTGTAAATAAAAAAACAACAGCTTGAAATACAGTCTATAAAGGGTGGCCGCGGTAGCCAAGTGGTATAGGTATCGGATCGTGGCTGGCTTTGTCAGGAGTTCGAGCCCAGTACCACTAAAGACCTGCCATGTAGGGCAGCAATGCACGCTAAATCTGTCGAGAGCTGAAACGTCCTCCCATTGGTGTGGTGCAGTAGTTAGGAGAGGGGTGCCAGCTCAGGTGTTGTCCACGTCACTTGACCATGGTTCAAAATTATGTGATCCGTCGCCAAAAGCCCTCATGTAGCTGAACAGTGCGACGTTAATATTCACTCACTCGCGCAGTCTAAAAAGGGGAGCATGTAATTAGAATTAACTATAAAAATTGTTAACTCATAATCTATGGAATAATATTGAAATAGTTTGACAGTAGCTTCTTCATCATTTGGAAAATGCTGAATTGTGCTTTCCATTGCATTAGTTACTTTATTAGTATGTATAGATTATAGGGACCATGTGTGTGAAGCCAGACTTGGTAACATGTGGAAATTATGCCAAATTATGTTCAGTTGTTGTGCTTGTAGTGTGTGTAACATCATATGTTACCAATATTCATGTTAGCAACAACTTGGAAAAGCAGTTGCCAATTTGTTGTCCCAGTGACCCATAAGTAACAGTTTTTTTGCAAAAAGGGCATAAAAATTGAATGACAAATTTTATTTGCACTTATTTTTAATTTGTAACTTGTTAATATAAATATGCTTACTATATATGAATTAATGAAATTTTGTGGTAAGTTGATGCATGTTATTTATTTTCATTGCTTTTAAAAGTAAATCATGTTGAAGAAACAAATATGCAGAGTGTCCCAATAAAATGTTTACTCTTAGAATGACTGTATTATTAACAGTTATGATACAGAAAGGTTTCAAAATGTAATGAAAACAAAAGTAGAAACCAGCCATTTAACGAAAGTGTTCAAATTATGACCCAGAAACAGTTGATAATGCTGATCAATAAAATCCAAAATATTCCTAACCATTTCAATTGGTATTTGGGTATCACTCTCAAAATTCAATTCTCAGTTCATGGTCATCTTTATTTAAAATGTAAGATTAATCTAATTTTCCATTGGGCACTCTTTAAAATACGATGGATGCTGGACTTTGGAACTGTCTCATAAACCGCTTGCTGAACAGATTTTCTAATCAATTGATGAAACCTTTTAAAGACTTTTTCTCTTGTGGAGCTGATGGATGATCGCTCTCTTCCAGAATAGTTCTTTTGGGCATTTGGTGCTTATATATTATTGCATCCTATTGGTGACATTATAAAACAAAGCACATGAGAGAGAGAGAGAGATTGTCAATTCAACACATATGACACATCTGAAATTGGGATTGCCAACCAGGTGAGTTATCTTGAATGTTGGCAATTGTTGCTATAATACATTAGTACCGGGCATTCTTAAAAATTCTGTCTTCCTCAAACTTATCTTGCGAGTGAGTAGTTGTGAATTTGGTTGCTGCCTCTCATTGAAACTCTTTTCTAAACTGTTTTTGTATACTTATGTTCTCAGTCTTCCAGAAACACTTAAAAAATGAATTATTATTATTATTTATTTTTTGCTCAAAGTTTAGTTTGATTTCAGCTATTATTTCAAGCCATCACACTAAAATAAAACAAAATGTGGACGTCATAAACATTGAATATCTACATTTTTTTAGGACAGCCTGTATATATTGAATGTACTAATCTGGATCAGACGTTGGAAACTTTTAGCCTATTGTACAAATTCAAATTTCACGCCTGAATTTTTTAATTTTTATTGGTAATTTTTCTTTTCTGTGAATCAGGTATTATTAAATGATAAAAGAGCAAGCAATAAAGTACCACTAGTAATACAATAAAAAAACTTAAGCAAGTTAATTCTGTGATGTTGTATGAAAGTGTAACAATTTTTTTCCCTATGGATTTATCTATTTTTGACATTAAAATGTATTATTTCCTCTTGGTTTGTACTTGTAAAATCTCTAGTTGTGAAATTTAAGAATTTGATAATATAGGAATGTAAAATTATTATTAACTATGATGCATTTATAATATTAATAAAAGCAAAATCTGTTAATTTGTTATAGAAATTGGCTTTTGTGTGAAATTTGTGAATTTTTTGTGTTTGCAAGAGAAAAAAATTGTTCACTCAAACTGAGAAAAAAAAATCCTTTTTTTACTCCTATTTGTATGTAGTTTTGGTACATGCATATTATACCCTTAACCAATTACACTAAGCAAAAAGACATTGTTAATTGAAAAATTATCCCAGTCCCCACATGCAGTTATTGGTATTATTAATGTGTGTTTGTACTTGCGGGGGCACGGTTTCCTCTTCTGAATGTATATCAGGACATTTGCTGATTTCTTTTGATTTGACTAAATCTGTCAACGATGTAGGACATTACTATAGTTTTTAAACTTAGTAATAAGTTATGTTGATATGAGACATAAGTTTTAATGTTGAGCCACAAATGAGTGATATGTTTATTTCACTTCTCATTGTGTGATTAAATTGGACAAATTAGTGAACAATCCAGCAATATTTGCTTTCTGAACTTATAACTGTCTTTCAAAGTTTTTCTTTCTTTTCCTTTGTAAAGTAAAAGTCAATAAAATATCCATATATTGAAAGATATTTATATTCGTGAAGCATGTATTTTTCATTAATTGAACATATTTGTAAAAGGTTATCTGGCAAATGTTAAACAAAATGGATAGAGTTTTAGACCTTTAAAGTTAATGAAATGAAATTTGGGGTGGATCCTAGCCAAACACACTGCTTGGCGACAAAAATTTTGGCGATAAAGTTTACAATATGGCAACCCTTCCGAATTGGTACGTGGTACAAAAAGGTACGTAGTTTAGTGATAGTAGATTGAGTATTTGTGTGATTTTGCGATTAACCAGGTATTGGTTTGGCAAGAGTATTTTAAAATGCTATTTTTCCTTTATTTTACTGCCTTTATCTCGTAGAAATGCTCTTTTTTGCCCTTTTCTTTATTTTATTTGTGTAAATACATGTGTTTTCAGCGTCCCTGACGCCATTACGGAAACCCCGTATTTTAGTATTTTTAAACAGGTGCTGAGACCGTCATCCCCCCCTTTTCCTTTGTTTCCGGCCCTGACGGAACCCTGTTTTCTTAGGGTTTTTGATCACCAGCTAAGACCGTCCACCCCCGATTTTTCTTCATTTTCTTCCATGACGTCATTTTTTGAAACAAGGGTTTTTGGTGCCATTTGGCAAAAAAAAAATGCTGCCAAAAACAGCAGTGTGCCAGACTAGGATTTTACCAAAATTTGTTTTAAATTATTCTTCACTCTTTGTATTTATTTTAAATTTCATAAGCTATATTCATGAAGCTATCTTTATTGTTAAATTTGGCATTTATTATTTTTATTTATCACAAAATTTATACTGAGAATCATATGAACCCAAAAGTTATTTTATCGTTAATATTTTGAGTAAACTGCTAAGAAAAGCCTTCATTTTTATGTACAATATTTTATCTTGATAACAAGTTTAACCACAACTTGTAAATAATAAAAGTCTATGGTACGTATGTAATTTTAAAGAATGGATAATTTAAATAAACAAATTGAAATTTCCAGTACAAGTGAATTTGTCTTAAATAAATAAAAATAATAATCCTGTTTTGCTGCATTTTTGGCATGTTACCTCTGTTGTTTCATGTACTTGAAATTTTTTAACAGATTTAAATTTTATGCCTAAATAAAAATTCCAACTCAATTGTTGATATAGTCTGCATGTATGAAAATTAAAATTTTTGAAAATGTTGGGCTTGATACTGATTAATGAGACAATTTGTTGTATAAAATTTGCAAAGGTGGATGGATATTTATTATTTTTTTATCTTAAAAATACTTTTATATTTAAGTTGTTTTTTTAATAATTTAATCTACTTAAATAAGTAAACTAAATAATTTAATCATTATATAAACTTGAAATAGAGCAGTTCTGACACAAAATCAGGAAATGCTCAAATCAACATGCACTTTTAGTGCTAAATTTACATGTTTAAAGCTTACTAATGATTTTGTAGTTGTATTTCTTGTGCATGGAAGAAAAAAACAACAACCTTTTAATTTAAATAGAACTAGAATAATTCTACTTTCCTCATTGTAGCAAGACACTGGTGTAGCTATCCTTCGGGGGGAATGTATCCCAATTCCTACAGGGGCCTTTTTTAGATATGGGAGCTCTGTTAATGGGGACTATAGTTGCACATGATGGGGCCCTGTATCATTGATGCGGCAGTAGCTATGCCCCTGTAGCAAGACCTAATTTGTAATAGAACATTGTTTCAGAATATTTTCATTATATTGTTCTCTATAACCAACAAAAACAAAAGGCTAAATTCAAAACTATAATCTTAACCATATTTTTAACATTTTTGTTGTTGAGCTTGTGTTTATATAATGTAATATTGTCCATTTTATTAGTGTATATTATTCTTTGTAATGCATTTTTGACTTTGTTTTTAAAGTTGGATTACCGTAAAATCTGGCGTATAACCTGCGCCTATACTTTCAAGCTGATTTTTTAAATTTTTAGGTATATTTGCCGTATAACGCGCACCTCTTTTTTAACAAAGAAATCTGAAATATTAGTATACATTGTTTTTATGTTTTGAAATCATTCATTCGAGGTATTATCCCAAACTTTTGAAAAAATAGTATGCTTCTAGAACTACAACTCTTTTAGTTCGTAAGGCAAGTCGTTTCTTTTAAATAAACAGTGTTTCGATACATGCAGAAGAAAAGTGTTTTTATGTTAATAGCTTTTTCTATTTTTAAAGCTACCATTTTTATACCCGGCGTATAATGCGCGCCCTTAAGTTTCGGATCTTATTTTTTGTGTTCAAAGTGCGCTTTATACATCGGATTTTACGGTAAGTGGAAAAAGTTGTTTTAAGGTTTTATGCCTTTACAACCTTTTGATAAACTTAAATTATTAATAGTTCTTTTAAATAGATTATTAAGATGAAATTAAAATTTATCTATAAAAAATGTTAAACACAAAGCTTTGAATTATGTTCACGATTAGATTATAACTCTAGTATTCAGTTTGTTTGGGCTTATAATTTTGAAAAGAACAATTTGTATCTAAAGATGAAAAATTATTCTACCTTTCAATTTCATATTGAATACAGTAATACTTGTTTCAAAACTCAAATTTGTCTCATTAGAAAGTATATTATATTGCAAAATTATTTTACGATTAAAACAATGTATTTATAATTTTCATTGAATAATAGTTTTTATTTTTTACATTGTGAAACAAGTATTTGGCTGCTAATATTCAGAATAACCATATAAGGTTATTCTGAATGTTGGTTTTTCTAAGGACTTATATAAGAACATGACAACTTTTAGATTTAAATGCTTTTCAAGTGTTTTCTGAATAGTTAAATAAATGTTATTTAATTACATTACTGTAAATTATATTTAGTATGTAATTTTTTACATTCACTTATTCCCCTGCAGTGATAAATTATTTTATTGCTTTTTTTTACCTACATTTATTTTCAAATCTAAAATTTTTTTAAAAAATGTAAAAATACTATGCCCTCTTTTTGAATATAGTAATAAATTATCGATATTTTACTCTCACTGCAAATAATTATTTACTGTGCAGTATATAACTGTTAACTGTAGAGTTCGTAATTTTTTTGCAATCATATCTTTCTTCCCCCTTTATCAGCCCATCATCTTAATCCTTAGCAAGTTACTGTTCTAGTTTTATGCAATAAACAATCACTTCTACTCACTTTCCTATCAGTAAACTTTGGACAGTCTTGGAAGATGCATGTATTTGCAATGGCTTCTGAATACCGTAAAGTTTATCACCGGTTAATATCCAATTCATCATATTTCTTGTGTTATTTATGTTAATTGTTGACTTACTTTAAACTCATTTTAATGAGTTTTTCTTTAATGTATTTATATATCTGTCACTTTCATGTATTTATATTAATTTTTTTTTTAGTGTTCCTAGTGGGACCAGTACTGTTGCTATTGATAACAAGATAGAACAAGCAATGGTATGTGATGCAGTTTATTTTTGCTATATTTAAAAAAAAATTTTTAACTGATCTTAAAGTCAAAATTTGATTTTTCTTTGTATCCTCTGTCATTATGTTTATTTTAAAATATTTTCCCTTTACAGTTTTTAAATCCATCAATGGATTGTTTACATCTGGATTTAAAATTAGTTAGTTTTTCAAATTATAAAGCAAAATATTTTTTTGTTGAAACAATGATATGTGTATCATATTTTTGTCAATTTATTAACCTTAAAAAATTTTCAAAAGTAATTCAATCTTATAAGTTAAAATTTAGCACACACCTCGGAACACTGATACTCAAAACCCTGTTTGCATGCAGCCCACCAAGCTTTTAGGAATGACCCAATCGGGGCTTATTGCATTAAGAAATTCAGTAATTTAAGAACAATCTTTTAAAATGTAACAATACACTAAACAAATTTTTTATGTCTGGTGCATTGTCTTTAATGGCATTTCTGTAACATTTTTGTAGTTTCGTGATATTTTTATAAGCAATGCTTCCTTGATTATATTTACCAAGTCACCTTTTTATTCTTCATTCTTTAACTTTTTTGCTTAAAGATGTGCCCAGCTTTATTCCAATAGTGTACAATAATTCCTCCTTTTCAATTTTGATATCAGATCCATAAATGTTATTTTCTGCAAAAAATTGAAAAGGTTTCGAGTCACCATCGCTCAGTGTGGAAACAGATCTAATTTGGTTCTCATATCTCTCCTGATTATTAGGGCAGCATGTATCTCCATAGCTCCATATTTTTCACCAAAATTTCTTGTCACACACCTTAACATTTACCTTTTGCCTTATGTGATACTCCACACTGTTGACTCCCAAAATTCTCACCTCATTCTGATAGTACTTAAACAGTTCTTCTCTTAAAGTTGATAAATCATCTATGGATATTAATAACTATACATTATCCTAAGATATAGGCAAGTCCTTGCAATATATGAATCATTGTCAACATGTTTAGCAAAAAAGAAAATAGTTTCCAAAGCACCATGGCCTCTGCTTATAGATAAGGCACTAATCAGCTTGCTATTTATATCATGCAAGCTTTTCCCCTCCTCCTGAAAACTTGAGTAAACCGTTCCAAAACTTGCATTACAAGACTAGTACAAAAGTTCCATTTTTACAGAGTACCCCATGGAATGGTGGTATTTAATAGCAACACAGTGCAAACAGCTGTTACAAGGAACTTTCTTCCATAATTCAGAAAATGTAGCTTGTGAATGAAAACATAATTTGCTTCAGGTTTGAAAAATATCATACTAGTATCACAGACGATTGAACTTGTAGGATCCTAATATTGCAGTTTTTTTCATCCAAAGTTGACACAGTTTCAGATTATTTTTACTGTTGCTTCTTACTATTTTTGAATAACATCTTGTGTCCTTTTAGTTTTTCTATATTTGCCTGTTATAAGAACCATACTTATTACTTTTATCAACAAATAAAATCTAAAATGATCTTTAATTCTAAAAAGAAATGTTTTAGTAAAATGAATAAAAAAAGTTTGAATATACTTAAAACAAAAATGCTTATGCAAGTCTTAAAGAATTCAGTACAGTTCCATGTTTGACCACTTGTGATGTTAGAGATCTGGACAAAGCCTTATGTTCCATTTGAACTTAGGGGAAAGAAAAGTAGGACATACTCACCTTGCTGTGAAATAATTTTCAAGATTCATTTTTGTAATTAGAGCAAATGCATGAAGGGTTTGCTATTCTGTAGAATTTCACCCTCTGAACACAAGGGAATCAACTTGTATAAATAAAAAATATAAATCATGTAATGCTAACTTTTTTTAAAATCATATTGTTTCTTTGTTAGTTCTATAAACTCGTTATTTTTAATAAAAATTCCCACCAAAAATTGGATGGCAGATACTCAGAAAAAGGCTTTTATTCAAACATTCTCCTTTCCACCTTCTCTCGCATTCTTTTTATACACACATTAACTCTATACACTAGCACCCTCTCAACAAATATTTATTTATTATTTTGGGGCACCACAAGACAGATATTTGCACAATACTGAACATTAACCCCTGAGTTGAATGAAGCATTCAACAATTTACAAATAAAACAATAATACACAATAAAAGTAACATTGTTCAATATACAAGAAAGAAAAATACTCAAACACAGAAAATTGAATTGAAAAATACAAATTTGAAATTTTCACTTACATTATTCACTTGAGAAAGGTAACACACAAAATTTAGTTATAGGATGTTTAAAAATTCCATTTTTAGTCTGTATACACACTAGCACCCTCTCACAGCAAATGTTTATTATTTTGGGGGTGCCACAAGACAATTATTTGCAGAACACTGAACACATCTCATTAATCCAAACTTCTATAAATCTATTATTGTTTTCCATTTGAATATTCCAATTATCAAGAAGGGAAATATAGAAATACTTATATCTTCTGTTCTTTGTCCTTTCTTCATTTTTCTTTTTATACTGCCCTTTGATATAAAAGGGAGATCTTCCATTAAAATCCAAAGGATAATATTTTAAGGATATGGAGGAGCTTTAACTAATTTAACAACTTCATTAATAATTTCTGCTTCCTATATGTGCAGGAACCCCCCCCTCTTCCCCAAAGAACGTAACTGATTGAACAATTTTGAGAATTTCTTGCAAGTGAAACTTGTGTTCAAAAGCACTATTTTTGATTTTCTATTTTGGGGACTCTTCAGAACACATAAGATATCAATACTTATTTCCTTCTGTAATCCAATACTTTAAAGCACTCCAAATAACAATGGCTTTGGCAGTAAAAATTAAATTCTCTTCGTAAAAAGTTTGGATGAACTCTTTTTTTCCTTTTTAGGGATATAAATTCAAATTGATTTTTTGTTAGTAGTTTTGAAATTTTACACAACAAATGAATCATAAACATATAATATTAATTCATGTCTGGAATGCAGTTAAAACTTTTTGCTGCCATCCTGGTTTTGATCAATTAATATTTGAAATTAAAATAAGTAAGATTTTTTCCAAAAGAGAAATTAAATTTTTAAAGTACATAGCTGCTTTGTTTGTATGACAAAATCTAAAAAAGGCACGTTCTTAGATGAAATGAAATTAAAACTACCCCATAAGTCAGTAAAACATGTGTAAAGCCAAAATTTTGCATGTGAATGATAGAGAAGTTAACAGTTATTCTCTTCATTATTTACTCCACATATGTAGCATTCAGGTCAATATGACCCGATTCAGAAAACTAACCTTTCTTACAGTAAATAATATGCATCATGTATAGGAAATGGTTGAAACAATAATAAGTTTAAAAATAGATCTATCTATATATATAATAATAATATAAAGCATCTATGAAAATAACAAAAATATTCAAATTTAAAACTTGCCTATTTTTTCAATTTGAACAGTAATATCTTGTATGAGATTTGTAAATTGATTCTCTCTCTTAAAATTGTAGCATAACATTAGTTTTGTTATCCTTGCTTGAATGACAGAGCTTGTACCTTGCATGTTTGACACAAAATGAAGTATTCTCATCAAATCTCGGTACATTTTGCCTTTTTCTCTGAGTTTGTTTCACCTTTTTTATTGAGCCCTTTCATTTTAGTTGGTGTGACCTTGCTTCAATATGTGGAAAAATGAGTGATTTTCCCAGTTTTTCCAAAAATAGCCTTCATTTAGTCTTATTTGTTTTCGTTCCATTCACTATGTTATTGGTCCATAGAACAAACACATTGTATGCGGAAGTATCAAGCATGTTGTAGAATACTATTATGGGCCAACAATTTGTTTTCTTTTACAAATGTATGTGTTTAAAAGTGGATCAAGAGTATCCACAGCCCCTTTAGTTGAATTATGATCTTAAGATCATTAATGGTTTTTTGTCAAATCTGTTGTGCTAACTTCTTTATGATGCAAAGTGCTCATAAGAATAACATTAATGTCTTTTTTAGGATGTAGTTTACAACTGTTTTGTCTTCAGTAAAATAAGTAATGAGCTATATATGAACTTCTTAGTTTTGCATTTCTTTTGGAAGTTCTGATTTAATTTTTCTAATGGTTCCAAGCATAGTCATTTTCTATTTTTGAAGTTATTCTAAGTTACAAGATGTGAAAAAATTATGTAATATTCTGCCCCGAATATCCATAAGTAAGATCATACACTGCTCGCATTCCCTGATTTTTCTTTGGCTTTGACCCTTGTTTTTTTCCAGTGTAAATTTGTGTTTTCTGCACTACAAAGTTTTACTGTCACATAAAGTTCATATTTTGATCTTATATTTAGATGGCTTACTTGATAAATTCTATTTGAAAGGACATCGACCATGAAATCCTACTAATTGTCCATCTACACTTATATTTTCATTTGTATTATATAATTTTGGTAGAATTTCTATTTATTTTTCCCAGATATCTCACACTGCAGCTAATTTATCCAATTTTTTTCTTTCTTGATGAATGGATTTATGACCAAAACAAGCAAGTCGATTTGGAGCAAAATACTTTAAGGGGCACTGTTGCACAAAATATATTTCTGTCAGTTTCTTTACTCCCAATAGCTTTTTGTTGACTCTCCATATGATTTATAAACATTAGCTAACATTAATAATCTAATATATGCTTGAAAGTTTTACTCTCGATATTTTTCCACTTTTTCCCGTAAACCTTTTCTTCAGTATTAGTCATTTTTATGATTTTGTTTTCAATTGTAGGATTGAATATTACCTCAAATGCACTTTTTACGTCTATTATCCTTGCCATTGCATATCTTGTGACACCTGGTGTAGTTTTTATAATATTAGCAGCTGTTGATCGAGGAGAATATGGCATAAGATCCTACTTCCACTTAATTTCACAATTCCTGGACTGAATACTATCTTTATAGCTCATTTGTTGAATATCAGTATCAAAATCCTTGTCCAGAACTATCACTCTCAATTTCATCACATGTGTGATTTTCATACTCAGATACTTCTTTGCTGTCAGAAGCCTCTAGTAGTTTAGCTATATCACCATGATTCAAATGTATATGATTTGCCTTTTTTTTTCTCTCACTTTCACAGAAAGTGAAAGAAAGTGAAATAAAGTAGAAAAAAAGAAACACAATAAGAGCAAATAGTTTGACACCTTGCCAACCGTATAAACTTTTGACCCTGTATGTGTTCTCTTGTCATGAGACTAAACACATATGTCAATGAAACAGGTTTCGAAAATGGATTATTTAGAGAAACTATTGTTATTCTTTTCTTTTGAATTATTCTAAACAAAAGTGAACATGTATGAGTAAAAATAAATGATCTTTTTCATTGGGTTATACTGACCCGAATGATACATTAGGTATAAATTAAAAAATATTCATTCGAAGTACAATTAAACAAATCTCTCTAGGGGTACATGTTTATATTATTTACCACCAATGTCAAGAAATTTCATAAAAATATCCCTGTACTATATTTTTTATGAAGGTATAAATTTTATTTTGAGTCATATGGACTTAAACAGAACAGCAGGGTTAATATATTATTAAGGCCAAACAAGAGTATAATATATATATAAAAAAATTTAAGTCAATTCCTACTTTGAATGGATAAATAGAAAGTATTTTATTAATGATTGAAAATTTGAATGATATATATATATATATATATAAATACATATAAATAAATATATAGTGAGAGAGTGAACTAATAGTAGGAATTGAAAAAAGAGCATAATTAGTCTGCATTGTTGTCCGTTTAGGCTGAAAAACAGGTTTTCGACACCAACTTTTGTCTTTGTTTTAACAGTTACATTGTTAAAACATTAGAAACAAATCTATGTTGTGTCAAAAACCAGTAATTAATTAAATTAAATTAATTAATATTTTAAAAAACTATTAACATCAAGTGTCATCCACTAAGAGGTTTAAAAAAAATTATTTGAACTTGATTGGATGAATAGAAATTATTTTATTAACGATTGAAAATTTGAACAAGATATATAAATATATAGAGAGTGAGCTAATAGTAGGAACTGAAAAAACCCTCTTTTTACTCCCCTGTGTTATTGGTACATTTTAAATGCCTACTGTAGCCTTGACCTTTTTTACATCCCCCCCTATTAATCCTCATGTTGCAACCCATTTAAAATAGCTGTCGTATATGTGTGACCAGGAAAAAAGATTGAGTACCCTTGCCTTATAAACTTTTTTTTGTTTCTAATGGGCTGTGGATTGGTGTTTTACCATTGCAGACCTAGCACATCTCCCGGAAGCTGGTATTTTTTTTAGTGCGGTGCCATATAGGTGAATATCAGTCACCAAGTACTTTTGATGCCCAGTATCCTTCCCAGAGGGAAGCACCTGAGCTTTGATAATGCAAACCTGTACTAGGATTTAATTTTGCTGAGAGCACCTAAGTCAAACAGACACTCTAGGGATCTTTTACATGCTGTATAATCATGCAACATGGCTGCTGTCGATTTTCTGCATCATGAAAATCCACTGACTTGGGCCTTAGAAACTTTGCCATAATATTTGCTGAGAATTTCTATTTGTTTAGTTTTGTGTATAAAATTCATTTAAATTCTGAAATACATTAAAAATTTTGATTGAAAAAAAAACATTGCCATACTGTTGAAGTTTTTGCATGTAAAATGAGTTGTAATAAAAAAAAAGTACATAAACATGTATTCATATATATTATATGCAGGGTTTGAAATAGAAAGAGTTACTGGTGTGGAAAAAAGGAGTGGGCTTTATTTTTTCAAAGGATACTATTTTGTTCAATTATAAACAAAATTTGTAGGGAATAAGGATAAGGATACAAAAGAGCTTCATGCATATAGTAGTTTTTTCACTTATTTGTATTTAAAGTATGTAAAGGATGGCATAATTTTGTAATTGTAGGATTAATACATAAACATAAAAAAAGAAAACTAATAGATATTGAAAAGGCATGTAGGTAGACAAGGCATATATTTTTTTGAATGGATAGTTATATATATAACTATTCATTCAATATATACATATATATTCCTTGCCTAAATTGCTCTCTTTTAGTCTAAGTGTACAATATAAATTATCTGCATAGCTACATTCAATCTGTGTAGTTGTAAATAATTTCTGTTTTTCATATACAAGAATTTGTTTTCTATGAATAACATTTTTTCTACTGACTATCTAAAATATTACACCAATTACTTGATCATCGAATAGTTTGAAGACTAACTGTTCATACTTATGAATAATTGTGTCACATGTGAATGCAAAGCCATGTTATTTAAAAGAAAAATTTTGTGTTTCTCATGGTTGGAAGACAGCTTGAGTTATCTTCTTTGTAGTTAAGCGCACAATGTGAAAAAAACATTCATCTGAATTTAGTATTTTCTGAAGCTCCACCTTTAACAACTCAGTGGTGCAACAGCCCATGAGGGCCAAGGCTTGCACGACCTTGGGCCCTGAGGTGCATGAACAGATGTTCCGGTCAGTCTGACGCGAAACCCCCAGTGTTAAGTTCCCAAGCATGCTTGGTACTCATTTATCGACCTACTGAAGGGATGAAAAACTGAGTCAACCTTGCAGCTCCACCTTTACCTCTTAATAATCCTCTCATTATGTATATATATATATATATATATATATATATAAATAAATGAACAAAGTTGCTGCCTTTGAAATAACAGGTCCCCTTTATATATGAGGAAAATTGTAGATACTATTTACATTTAGCATTTATAGAGCAATAATTCTTTCCATAGAAACATTTATTCAAGCACTTTGATGTTTTTCTACTTTAAAGAGGTTGCTCGTGAATTTTAAATACTGGTATTGGAACGAATTTTGGCAAAACTTTGTAACCTCACCAGTTATTAAAATGGAAAGAGACAAAGAAGAGAAAAGTGCAACTTTTCTAATCAAACTATTCTGAAATCTTCCAACAGTGTATACAAACATAGAAATGTTTAAAGTTACTCAAGGAGCCATGATAAAGAAAAATAGTTAACTATGTTTTATGTTATTGACTTTTTTTATGTGGGACATTGAATCTACCATAAGCAAATTGTCCTTGGACTTATACAAAGATATGAATGAGTTAAAAACCAATATCTCCTGTACACTTCATATAAGATGTATAAGAAATGAAAAATATTGATTTAAACACACAGTGAAGCACTGCATTTGAAATCTAACCCGATATTTACAACATTAAAAGTTACATCATAGATTTAAAGAAAATTATTTGAAATAATTAGATATCCTAAAAAGCATAACTTGATAAGATATTCAAAAAGAAACCATTCAGCAATGCTAAGAAAATTACTTTACTCTTAATTCAAGTATCTGAACTTTTCATTCTAGAAAAGCTGGAAAGTATTTTGATTAAAAACTAACAGGTAAGGAAATTATTCCAATAATTATATCCCTCAAAAGTGTGGTCTGGGAAATTCTTGTGTACAGCCGTAGAATTTTCAGCTAAGTGATGAAGACGAAAACTTTATAATGTCAAAATATAAACTGTACAGGAGTGTTTTATCCAAAGGATTTCTCTTATATAACTTTTATTACAACATCTCTGTTTCAAGCTTATCTGTAAAATGCTCAAAATTAGAATAATTTCATGCTCTTCTAAAGTCTTACATTTGCACCATGTTTAGAGTATAAGTTTTGTCTTCAAAGACGAAAGGTAGGAGTTTGTTGGGACTGCATAGTTGATATCAAAAGATTTGTAGAATTATAAAGCTGTTAGTGGCAACAGTGTAAATATAATTATAAATATAAAGATGGTTTCGTGAGAATAAATGTGTTCTATATTTTTACACGAATCAAAGGATACAAGTGTTTATCATTTAAGTATAAGTAATTACAATTAAATGATTTGCCATCTAATTGGTAAATTGTTCAACATGTAAAAAGTACTGTGAGCTGCATCACAAATCACCTAAGAAACGAAATAAAAAAAGGCAGTTCAAAAAGTTTTTGTTTGAAAAATACACCAATTATGAAAATTTATACTGTTCAGAAATATCATTTATATAAGATCATAAAAGAAACACAAATTTTTTTTTTTCTCTTCCAAAAGTATGTAACAGTAAAATATTTTTCTTGAATTTAACATGCATTGAAAAATTTGAGCATGTTGTAATCCAAATTGTGTCAAAAAGGAACTTATTTAACATTTAATAAGCATAATCATTTACTAGTAGAATCTGTCAGCTGAATAATAATCTCACACAGGGTGGACTTCTTACTTGATGATTCACAGTATTAGTGGAGTCCATTAATAATAGTTTCTTCTTATAAAAATATTATTTGTGAAATTGAAGAATTGAAAATTGAATTGAAGAATTTGTGAATTGATATTTTTTATCTCAATTCTCGGATAGGGATTAGAATTTAAATTATGCTCACTGTCATTTTTAAATTTAATTATTTGTATTTGTCGTAGCTGCATGTTTTCTAAGAAGGCCAGTTATCTCTGATAACAGTTGCATAGCCACTCTATATGCTAAACTTGTTATGAAACAAAAGAAATTGCATTAAAACAAGGAAAAAATTAAGATATCATTGATTATTAGTTTTATCTAACTTAGGAAAGTAACAGTAAGGTGATAATCCTTATTAATTTTCCGGAATGTTAACTTTTAAAAATGTTAAGCAGTCTAAGAGATTATTCAACATACTCTATTGACCATACAAAATGCAACATTAATATGGACAAAAGATATCAGTGATAAATTTATTAGAAAATGCACAGTACAAAAGATGAAATGCTGGAAACTACAGCCTTCTTTGAATGTTGCTACCACAGTTGAAAGTAACTATTTCTATTTGCCTCATCATTAAATAAAATTGGTTTGGGATATCTCGTTGCACTATGACAGTCCTTGCTTCCTTTACACATTGTCAAAGTTGATGTGTTACAGCAGTGTGTGGTGCATGCTAAGCTAGTTAGTCTCCAATCATCAACCAGATCTGTTCAGTATGTTACAGATCAGGAGAGCAGGCCTGCCAGGGTAGCAGTGCAATCTGGCGTTGAAAGTCTTGAATATTACAGGCCATTTATGGCTGTGTGTTGTCCTGTTTGAATGTGGGTGCAAGTAAGCTCTGAAGATGAAAGGGACAGTGCCAAAGAAATACCAAAACCTCAAAGATAGTGTTATTTTACTGAGGCAATGCATACTAGGAATTGTAGGTGTGAAATCCAATGGCATATCAAACCATAGTACCAGGTATAAGACCATTATGGCAACATATAAAGCAGTGGTCTTCAAACACCGTCGACTCATGGAACCCTTAAAACTGTAGAGGTGTTATGGGGAACCCTACTCTAAAGCCTTTGAAGAATACATCTGAAAATAATATTTAAAGTAGGTTAACGTGCTTCTCTCAGCATACTCGTTTTATGCACAGGCATCTTTTATTGGGTGAGAATGCCCCAGAATGTCCTTCATGTAAAGTCCCGTATTCTGTTTATCACATTTTAATAGATTGTTCAGTTTTTAGCCATCATCGCATCACCTTTTTTCATACATCTGTTTAAACCTTGTCTGACTTGGTGGGAGAACCTCTCCACCAGAATCTATTTGCCTTTCTTTTAAAAATTGGATTTTTATATTTGATTTTATTTGTATGTTTAATTAGATTTTTAATATTATATATATATGTATGTGTGCATGTACTTTTATGTATTTAAAAAAAGACTTTTTCTTTTTTAATGAGTGTTTGGCGCAGCTTGGCTGAAGTTGGCCCTTGCGCCATTAAAATTCAATTCAAATTAACATGCTTCAGCTACTTTTAAGTAAAACTAATCTGAGAAAAATACTCTTATTTTTTTACTCAAAATTTTTAACATTAATGTAATTTACTCATTTATATTGTTAATTAGTTCTTAGTTCCAGATGCCATCTATCCTATCATTATGTTTAGTAACTGGGATATGTGTTTGTATTTGTTTACACAAACTGTGGAAATCTAGTTCAATGGAAGCTATTTGAAGTCGCATTTCATGTTTTATGTTTGTTCGTATATTTTCTTTTTGTTGCCATATACACTGAGAAATATTTTTAAGTTAAATACATCATTCATTAAAATGTTTATTTCAGTGTAACAAACATTAATGTTTATAACTGTATAAGAAACTTCTGTAAATACGCAACCTAAAATTTAGGAGCTGTTACTGCTTAAAGTAAGATTTTAATGTCAAATCTATCAATATGTCCATAATTTGTTCATTTTTCTTCATTGGCAAACCTTCTGATTATCTATTCTCGCTCCACTGTAAAATATTATTTTATTGGTGCTTGGTGTGTTTTTGAAAATGTTCTGCTACAGGAGTTTTTTTAACAAATTAAAAATGTGCTTTATTGTATAATTTTTAACAAATTTTTTGCATCAAATTTTATCCAGTTCATTCCACTTAACTTTTCAAAACATTGCACTAACAAGAATCAAGTTATTTTGTAGAACCAAGGGTCATAAACAGAATATTCATAATCTAGGTCAGGGATGGCGAACCTTTTTGGATCAACGTGCCATTTTTTCTAAGGAAGTGTTTAATGTGGTACAGACGTGCCGTCCAATAAATTGGACTTCTGATTATTGGGAAAATTAATAGAGCTAAATACTAACAACACAAAACTCTATTTACTTCGAAAAAATACCTTTTGCACTGTAAAGTTATAAATGTTTCATATGTAATTCACATTAAAGGAACATTAGTGTGACTACTGTTGTTGCAGATTGTGTTGATGACAAATAACTTATATTAGGGTTTGTAAGATGTTATTTTTTGTTGAATACACATGCTGAACTTGATTAATATGCCAAAAGCGCGGTTTCTAAGCAATTAATTTTGCTGTGGATCCCTTTTTTGACAAGAGTATTCGTGATATGTTTCAAAATGCCATTTGATGTTCTGCATACCACTATTCCACAACATAAAACACACACCGCTCTTTCGCCTTCACTTATCATGCCATGTTTATCGGTCCACTAAATTTGAAATTCTCTGTTACACTTATATCTTGCACTTTTTGTTCTTTTGCTGAACTATAGGCATGTTAAGTAACAGTTAAAAATCGTAGATATAACACAGATAAATTTTAAAATACAGTTGTGTCAATGAAATTCACTATGCTATGCGTGGACAAAATTTACATCATAAGCAATTGTAGTCTGCAACGTAACTAAGGCAAGACAATAACAAACGAGTGTGCTCCGCGACTGATCATTGGCGTTTATTATTCTTCATAAAGAACTTTGAAATAAAATGCAAATCATTTTGATCACTGGCGTGCTAAAAATATTGTGTCGCGTGCCATTGGTTCGCCATCCCTGATCTAGGTAGTATATATAGGAAAAATTTTGTTTTATTATTTTATTATATAATAATAGGAGGAAATTATTATGAAAGAGGCTGTATTATGCAAAATTAATTTTTTTCCTTCACCATAGAACACGGGGCTTGCATTAGTTTTAATATCACTCTTATAAGGCATTACCTAAGTAAACTCTTTTCATAGTGACATCAAGCTTCTAATTAATTCATTATGATGTGACATTGTGTGATGTATTTATAAATACAATGTCATGTCATTTGATTGACTACTGTTCAAGACATCATTAGAGATTGAAGCACTTGCAGTTTTGATATAAAGATAATCTCAATAATTGATGTTTTGCAGACATTCCACTGTACAGCCAATGGCATCAAATGGTATGTGTAATTGCCAATTGTAGTGCAACAGAGCAGAACCATCTGTCCTGTGTACTACGTGCCTGCCATCATGTGTAGTGGTGCAATGAGGCTGGTGCTTTTGATCATTTATTCCATCCTGCTTCTATCATTTACAGATTTGCATTATTGTTGCTTTACATTCAACATGCTCACCAATTTCTTTCCAAACTCGGGGAAAAAGCTCGAAAAACACTTGTATTTACTTTTAGATGTACTAAAGCTACTTGCAAAAAGCAACTATTGTTCTTAAAAATGACATTATATTCTCCCTTTATATAGCTCTAGTTGGTAGTGTTACATATGCCAATGTTGGTGCATCTTTGGTATATTATGGATCATTTACGTATCCCAATAAGATTTATGCATGGTGAAACTTTTATTCAGTTTGGATGCTTCTTTCATAATATTGCATTTGCAACAGTGTAATTGATTAATTGAAAATGAATGTATACATCCTAACTGGAGAGGGCAACATTTTCTGATTTATTAATATTATTTTGCATGTTTGTGTGTATAATTACTTTATATCATGCTTTTTATTTTAAAATTGATTATTGACACTCTTATAAAGTAGCAGTAAAAGGACTGCTATTTTAGAAATTGTGTAATAAATGCTTGTTAACATAAATAACAAAATCTAAAAGAATATGCTGTTTTTACTTAAATATATAAACAACTTTTTGTGCCTGCAAATCACTAAAATGTTATTTGATTAAAAATTGTCTTGAATACAACTAAAAACTGTGCTGTATAATCTAGAAATGGAGGGGCCAATTTTTATTATGTGAAAAATTGAATTTACTTGTTATTCATAAAGGAATGTGCAATGAACTTAATACTTATATATTTTTCACTTATGTGGTTTTCTTTGAAAAATTGAGTCTAAAGAATTGGAAAATATTACCGATTTCTAATTGACTATTTTTCCATTAGGGAATATTGTAAATGGTATCAATTAACATTTTAACTTTGAACCCCAAAATGGTGTTCTATTTTTCATATTTTTAATGCTTCTGAAAGTTAAAGTTATGCTCAGTGGATATATATCCATGGGTATTGCATATTTTTGAATAATTTATATTAAATAATACTCTTCTGATATATATTTATGTAACAGATTGTAAAAAAGATAGGAAATGTTTCATCTTTATAAACAATAAGATATTAGAGAATTATTAATAATAAAGAATATATTTATCTCTTTATAGATAAATCAATTTCTCAGATAACTACAAATCTAATTAAAAGTACATAAAAATGTTTTTTTTTTATTTATATAAATGGCACAAGTTTTAATTACTGTGTACTAAACTTTACACTACTGTACTATATCCAAAATAACTGTACCCTAAATGAGTAATACCCCTTATTCTCAATCCTAAATTACATAATCATCTTTCTTTAGGTCTAACTTATTTTACAAATTTCATATGTGCATTATTTATTTATTTTTTTGAAGATTTCGTGTATAATAGTGATTTTTTTTTTCCTTTCTCTTTTAGGATTTAGTGAAAAGCCATTTAATGTTTGCTGTTAGAGAAGAAGTCGATGTGTTAAAAGAAAAAATTACTGAATTGATGGAGAAAATATCCCAACTTGAGTATGAAAATAATTACCTAAGAGCAAATGCAACCCAACAAACTCTTGAGCAACTTAACCAATCACAATTACTCCAGCAACAGCAACAAAATCAGCCTTCTTCAGTTTCTATGAACTCAACTCCTCAAGTGTCACAACAGCCCACTCAACAACAACTAAATAGTCAAAATCAACAGCCAAATTCATAACAATCAATAAAATTGTGTGTATTAGCAAACTAAATTTAACTGGAAATATTTTTGGTAGTCTTGCAACAATGACCAGTTTTAGAATTGTTAAAAGAAATTGGAAGAAGAAAATTTCTTGCACTCTGGATCTATTTGTATGATTTAACAGTTTCCTATTTTGGAATGCCTTCTGTCACTGTTAAATTAATGCAAAAAATATTAGATTTTTTTTTTTTTTTTTTTTTTTTTTTTTTTTTTGTAAATATATTTTTTTCTTTTTCTTTCTGATTTGTGTTTTACTTTTTCCAAAAATGAAGCTAGTAAATGCACTTTGGCATACTGGTTGATCTTTCTTTTTATACTCAGGTTATTTGTATAAAATTATCTATTTTATTTTTAAAGTCATTTTTTTTTAAATTCTTGAGTTTTTCTAAATTTAATTTAATTATATTCGAATATAATTTAATAAGTTTAAAAAATTTAATTTATGTATTATATATTGTGCCGCTAAATAATTTTTTTCTTCAATATTAAATTGGAAGTTGTATTTTATATTGTAGATTTAATTACTGTATATAAAAATGTATAACTGTCAAGATGTGCAACACTACCAGATTTCTTTTTAGACAAATTTATTAAGCCTAGTATGTACTATAGTATACGAGATTGGTTCGATGGACTATAATGTAGTACATCGGGTTATAAAATATTTACTGAAATGCATCTTAGATTTAATTCTAGACTTGCTGCCTTCTCTTTTTCTTACTATTTTTTAATGAATTTTGAAATATCTACTGAAATCTTAGGAACAATTGATTATTTATTCCATTATCTTTTTTTAATGTTTTTTTTTTCTTTTTTGTAGGATAACTTTTTTTAAAAAGAGAATAACATTTTAATATGTAGAAAATATTGGATTTGTTATTTTTTAAGTTTTAGATATGCTGTTATGAATGTATATTTTCTCATGATAAAAGATCTGTTTCCCAATAGTCTTAACAGCAATCAATTTTTACATTGTTTTTAGTACCTGCTCTTTAGTTGTTTATTGGATGTATTAATTATAACTTATTTCAATCAGTATTAAGTGTTTGGTTTATTATGCTTACAATATTAGTGTATGATGCTTGTCTTACACAAACTGCTTCAAGGAGAAAAGAAATAATCATTCCTTAAATGTGAACGAACAATGTGCCACAATTTATGTCTGTGTCATGTCTTTGAAAGAATGTGTGCAAGGAGAAATGTCGCTTTCTTCGGACCAATGCAAGATGTACAGAAAACATTTGTATATCTTTGGAAAAACTGTGTAGCAAAGTGAACTGTGTCAAATTCATGCACTCTCTGGATTGCTAATATGAGTGCTGTTGGATTTGATACAAATTGATCTGTACAGAAACTTTTTCTCATAAGAAAAACACTTCTGTCATAATACGCCTTATAGGTTGCAAATTGTGATAAAATTAAATACTGTAGAGGTTGTGGTATTGTATATTGTAACCTTTAAAATTGCCAAGGGAAATTCAAAGAGAAACCACTTAAAAATGTGATAAGTGTATTTAATTCTCAGAGATATCCTTCTCATTTTCAATTTTTTTCCCCTCTTTTCTTTTTGTTTTTTCATTTCTCCTAAGTCACTTCAAAATAGTACATTCCTTATAAGTTGTGTTGGTGCTCAGCTCATGGGTGCACTTTTATTATTTTTCTCTCAACCTGTTAGGTGCTATTGTGATCATCAGTTTTACCGTTCCTAATCACAAGTATTTTCTACTGTGATGTATCATATGTAGCTCATGCTTTATGTAGAACTGAGACAATTGAAAGGGCTTATGTATAATATTAGTATGTAAATTAAAATTGCATTGGGGCAAAGGAGCTGGGCCAGTTGTTAATCTTCTTAAGAAAGAAAGAAAAAAAATTAAAAAACATTCTATACCTTATAGACTTCTAGCTTGATATTCAATCCGTGGAACTTTCGACTCCTCTGCTTCAATGCTTCAATTTGCCACTGTTTCTTTCTATTACAGTGTGATATAGTCATCAGCTTGTAAAATAATGTTCCATAATTTGACTTAAATGTTAAAAGGTTTTTTTTAAGGATCTTTTTCTATTTTGAAGTAATTTGAACCATAAGTAATATTTAAATTGTGTTCCAAAACAAATTGTCCTCTATAGCTTTTTTTTAAAGCTGAATAATCTTATTTCAAATACTGTGACATAGAAAAGTTCAAAATTCTGGGCAATAATCCCTATTTTTTTAATTACCTTGCAAGATAATTATAAATATTCATTCTATAAACTATGCAATAAATATGCTTTCAAAAGTAGTGCAATAATTTTTTGAGTATGTAAACTGTGTGAATATATATAGTTTTTTATTCATATATTTTACATTTGTATAATTGCATGGGAGTACTCTTGAAAGTTTTTAAAGGAAGAAACTTAAATTAGAATTTAAAAGAAGAGGGGGGAGAGAGATAATTGTGGAAGATTTTTTTTTTTAAAGTGTACATTTATTCTGTGATTTTGGATTTTTTTACATCAATTTTTGAAATGTTTAATATTTGACCCTGTGGGAAAGTGATTAGTTATTAAAGAGTATTAATTGTCTACAACAAGTGGCATATGCCTTCAGTTAATTTTATAAAGGAATCATAGTTGTATTGAATGAAAAAAAATGATAAATTAACTTCAAAGAAGCAGATATATGAAAGAGTGAAGTTTACCAAAATATTTGTTTAAGTATACTTTAATAATATCTTTGAATTATACTCAGAAAAATGTATTGTGAAGATTAAATAAAACCAAATTTACTTGACCAAACTGCATTACTTTTAAGTTGTGCATTTGCACTACTATTTCTGGAAGGGAAAAAAAAGAGGTTTCATTACAAAAGTGTAATCTAAAGAATTTCTTTACAATTGACTTAGACTGCACAGTAATAACACTTCAAAATCACAAACATTCATTCTTAAATTTTATATTTCTCATAAGTTGAAAACGTCATATTTTTTAAAATTTGTCTGTAATTAACATTTCAATTATAGCTTAAATTATTTTTTTCAAACAAATATTTTATATTGATTTAAAATATGTAAACATTTAATGAAAATTTGAAAGAAAATATATATAATATAGTTTCATTAAATGGCATAATTGAATGAGAGGGATTAGAATTTGTAAGTATTAATGTCAATTTTTTTTTTTTACAGAATTAAATGTTAAATCCAAGTAATTTCCTGATGGTTGGTTTAATATGGTGTAGTTTCTGCTTTTCCTTATGGACAGAAACTAAATATTTTAATTCATAATTATGTGTTTGAATTTAGGATTTTCTTGAAATTTTATTTTTATGTATTTTAACTTGAATCACAGCTTGGAATTTGTAATAAAATTGTTTGTGACTGTCTCATAAATGATGCTGGTAATATATTGAATATCTTATAGTTGTATAACATGCAGATTTAAACAGTTTGTAAATATATGTGTTAAAGAAAGAGATACTGATTTTTTTTTCAAAAAATATTTCCTCTTTAGATAAAATAATTTGGAATAAATTTTTTTTTTAAATATGTTTCTAACATTTTAAAAAATGTTTTGAAATTCATACATTTACATAATTAATTTCAAATGGGAATTAATTATAGAATAACAGAAAATATTGGAATATTATCTTCTTGCAATGTTAGATTAATTCTTGAGTTTAAAGGGAAAAAAATCATTTATATAACAAAAAGAATTATTAATTTTCGATCCATGGAAAGAAATTTTAAAATCTTTATAAAACTAATTGACTTAAAAAATTATGTGTAGGAGAAGTAAACTTTATTTTTTTTTTTTTATAAAATTAGTTATATTGATGATCTTCAGGTTTTGTTTTGCCCTCAAATTTAACTGGCAGTATAAATTAATTATATTTTTTAATCATAATTTTTCATTATTTTGCTCAATTTAAATGAAATTTTAATGATCTTGAACTGTTAAATTTTTGTAGGCATTTTTATAACTGACTGTACAAAATCTTTTAACATGTGATGGCATTTCATAAATATGTATTATACTTGTTTATAAACGCTTGCATGTTTTCCCCTCCAAATTTAATAATGGACTTAATTGAAATCTATACCAAAATTTTTTTTTTTTTTTTTTTACTTCTATCAGTTGTTTCATTATCATACCTTATATTTTGATTGGAATTCAAAAAATTGACATAAAATACCATTTAATTGTACTTATTTGGAAATATTGAGCATTTTTATTTCATGTTTTTGTAAGTTATTTTTCATATGGAATTACATTTTGGGGGTAATTTGTCATTAATGTGAACCAGCATTTTTCTTTTTATTCTGTGATTCATAACATTTAACTTATAATAATAATTTTGGCATCTTCCATGATAGACATTCCAGTTATACATAATGCACCCACCCCCTTACTATTTATAAATCTAAATTTTAACCGAAAACTTAAAAGTTTAGTCCATTTTTTAAGGAAATATTTTTCATTAATATAAATACAAAAAAAAAAACACTTGAAGAAACCAAATAAAAATGAATTTTATAAAAACACTTCAGTTTCATTAAGAATATCCTTCGAGATATATTTACGTTTGACTCAAAGGGGAGCATACAAATTTTTTAACCAAAAATTTCTAAAGCATAGATATTGCAGAGAATTAACTTGACCTTATGTGATGTTTTTATCCAAGAAGGGGTGTCACATGATACATTATAAAAATAACATTGCGTACCTTCCACCAATTGTAAAATGTATATGTCGACGACCTGCAAATTTCATACATGGGAAAGGAAAGAAAAATTATTGAAGGACAATTGCAACAAGCGATTAATAAAATAAAAATGATTACTTTTTTTTTTTTTGCAAGCACTGAGTTTTGTTTACAGTGGAAGCTTCATCTTGATCCTGACATTCTATTTTAATTAACGTAGTGATGAAGAAATCAGATTTTAAGAATTTTTGACTAAATGCAAATATTTCTATTTCATAGTTGACAACTTCTTAAGCCCTGTGAAAAGAAGGAATATTGAACAGCTTTATTGCATACATTATTGGATTTTGATTGAACACGTTTGTTACATTTATTCCATGCACTTATCACATGAACACTAGATTATGGAGGATGGTTCAGCCAAATCTATTTTGCTCAGTTTGGATATCGTACACTACACCAGTTTTTCGAACATATATTCATCGATTATGTGTAGATTGTTTTGAACCATCTTAGGCCCATGGTGACAGCTTCTGCTCTTTCAGTGCATTTTTTAGCAATATCTTTATTTTACCATTTACTTATAAAAATTTGATCTTGGAAAGATTGTGTCTTTCCAGAAAGTCGATCATTCTACCTTTTCATGGAGAAATTAAAAGATTTTGAAAACAGCTTTAAAATATACAATAATTCAGAACTGAAAGTTGTGGCCGCGGTAGTCGAGTGGTATAGGTATCGGATCGTGGCTTGTCTTGTCACGAGTTCGAGCCCAGTACCATTACCGCCGTGTAGGGCAGCGATGCACGTTAAATCTGTCGAGAGCTGAAATGTCCTCCCGTTGGAGTGGGGGTGCCAGATCAGGTGTCGTCCACGTCACATGACCATGGTTCAAAATTACGTGGCCCGTCGCCAAAAGCCCTCGTGTAGCTGAACAGTGCGACATTAATATTTAATCAATCAGAACTGAAAATTTTTCTCCTTAGCTTGAACAAATACTTCAATTTAAAGATTTTTTTTAAAAAAATTTCACCAAATCGGGTGAGTGAGTGTTTTATTAACGTCGCACTCGAAAGAAGGCTATTGGCAACGAACCTCATAAGTTTTAACCATGGTCAAGTGACGAGGACAAAACATGAGCCGGTACCTCACTCTCTTTACTTCCACACCACGTCAAGAGAGGATTTTGAGCCCTAATGGATTTAACGTGTATTGGCTCCTATATTCGGCAGGTTTTCAGTTGCCTCAGGATTCGACAATGCCGGTCACGAGTTTGTGACCATAACCACTAGGCTACAACAGCCGTTTTCCTAAACGAA
>BMAU01019665.1:1660000-1895000 GCA_019973935.1 Trichonephila clavipes
TTTTTGAAAAATTCACATCATTTTCAAAGTTACAACCAATTGAAATAAGTATCGGTGTTTTCTTAAAATTTCTCCCCTCTCTGTTGTAGTAAAATATAGATAAATCCACTTCTAGTTCAACCTCTGTACAGAAGTCTGAACTACATACAGGCAAAATATTATTAGAATAGAAGCATTTTTCATAAAAGAAGAATGTTTTGAAAATGGATCATTCTATGTTAATTTTTTTTTGTCAAAATATTGTACTTAAATAGTTTTTTATCGTGATACTATTCTTAAAACAATTTTATATACGTTTTTTAATCTAAGTGACACTAAATATCATAAATATTATCCATTTATACGCTTTTGCAAAATCACGGTTCCGAACGTAGTCGGATGCCTTAAAGACCTTCCATTCAAAATATTTCGAACTTGGTACATCTTTGATACATCACACAATATGTTCTGAAACTAAAAATTTAATCCAATTTTACCTCTCATTCTCTAATCAGCCTCAAGAAACAATGGTTACTTAATAAATGAAATAAATGCACGATCTAACTCTCTCCTTGAAAAAAAATAGTTGATACTAAGAACTGTCGTGTAGAGGAGATGACGTGCGTTGAATCTATCGAGTTTCTAAGTCCTTACGTTGGCACGGTGTGGAAGTTTGAAGAAGGGGATGCCAGTTCAGGTGTCGTCCTCATCACTGCGGTTCATAATTATGACGTCCATCGCCAATGACCCGTACGTAGTTTCAAATGCTAATAAATTAGTAAGTGAAAAAAGGGTTCGAAATATTCTGTAAATTTAACATTTTTATATCCATTTTGATCTGACTCTCTGTTGCTTGAAGATGACCATTCGTGAGCCATTGCTCCAATGGCTCACGAGAGCGGGTTTCATAATTATGAACCACGGGCAAAGTATAAGGAAGACACGTGAGCTGAATCCTCGCTTACCAAAATTACACACCACATCACACGACAATTTTGAAGCTCACTTCTAATTAATATAAGCAACATAAATTATTCCTTATGACGAGACTTTCATGGAATCAGGAACGAAGTTCACATATCTTTGCCCAATGGCTGGCGCGACCTTCATAAATTCAAAAAATAAGAGTAAGAGGACATAAAAAGTCAAAAGGTTCTTGAAGGGAAAAAAGAGAAAACATATATTTTTCTTATTCTTATTATAAACAAAAATAAATAAATAAATAACACTGCCTTATTTAACCACTTTTTCTAGGCAAAGATTTTTTAAATGATTTTAAGTATCAGCTCACATAAAAATGAAAAAGAGAAATACCAATGCTCTTGGCAAATTAATTAATTTACTTGTAGATCTGATGCTATAGAAATGAGAAAAAGGAATAGAAATGGCTATACGCAGAAAAGAAACTTGAGTATAAAAACATTAAGTTTCCCTAGTCCCCAAGAGAAAAGAGTATAAAACATTGTAATAATTCATATGTGCAGATGATTATTATAACCTTTACATGGAGTTCTTTTCCTAAGTAGCGAGATAAATTAAAAATTAAATATCGCACAAACGAATGCAACCTTTTAATTTTGCGGACGAATATACATAATAAAAGTACTAAAAAACTTATAAAATGCATAAAAGTGTAGAAAATTAAACTAAAATTATTTGAAATCCTCTCAGAATTACATTATAAATCAATCTATCTGTTTCTCTTACCCTCTGTATATACTATGTATAATCCTTATATAATCAAAGGCTAAATTTAATAAAATAAAAACTTATTTATATACACATATATGTACTTAAAATACACATTTTAAATATGCAATTTGAATACTATTACCTGGCTAATAAATTAAGAACAAATTAGAATTGTCCACAATATACATAAAATAAACAGGTGTAAAAAATATATATTACATAGTATATAATCTCTTAGCATTCCTAATTTTAAAACAGTGATTTTTCTGAAACGTTAAAAAAATTAGAGTTAACTCGCAGAAAATAATTTCAATTTTAAAAAAATTAAAAAGAGATTTAAATATTTTTCGAATTATTAATAAACATATTCCGAATTCGCAAAATATAAATAGAAGAATAATAAAAATAGCAAAAAACTCCAGGTTCATAAATAAAATCATAAATTTGAACCGAGATATGTATTTTTTTTATCCAATTTTGAAATAACTATTAGCAGGAACATTTGCTTAATGTTTGATTTCCTTAAAATTTCAGACGAAGGGCAATTATTAGAACTTACTTCATAATTACTGGAAAATTTTAGTTAATTTCATTTTAAATGTTCTAAAAATTAATTTCTTTATATTTATTCATTTTCCTTTTATTCAACGAGTCAAATGAAACTGAATTTTGATTTACAGCATACTTCCTCCTTAAAATATTTTGATTTTTGAAGAACGATTCTTGATAACCTTGCAATTTCTATCGAGGTCTGTAGAATAAATTTTGAAAGACCTTTTTATCGAAGAGAATAATGAAAACAATTGAATCGTTTCTTTTTCATTTATTTAATTTTTTATTCGTTCAGTAATATAAAAGTAACAAAATATGCGAAACGTAATTTGTTCAGAATTTTTTAAAAAATGCGTTTTTAGAGTAGGGAGAATAAGTTCTAAGAGCAATTCTTTTTTAAAAAAAGGTTTGAAATATTGTTATGGCTTCAATTGTTATTTTTCTTGTTACCACATTCAAATTTAATAAAATAAAAATGAAATGTAATTGAATTAAATTGTATATAAAATATGTTCTTCATAAATTTAAAAATCGTTTGCGAGTATTCTAACATGAAATGAAGCAGCTACAATTCCACGGCACAATCTTCATTTAAAACTGTATATTATATTTTGCAGTAAATATGCTTTATATTATCAAAACGTGACACGCATATTTTTCTTAAAAGTATTCAGATTTCATTTATTGACTTAATAGGTGTTCCACTTTGGTCTTATGAAGTCAGTTTCCGTAGACTTTATGTCAGTGATGTACAGACTTAATATTATCGTGACTTAAACCACAACTTGGCTGTTTCGAATATTTTTCGAAGCTTTGTATGGTGTTTTTTTAAATTTATTTCTTCTTTGTAAACAGCAGAGATTTTTCGTCACGCAAGAATGCCTCAGTAGTGCTATTATTGAGGAAGTGAGTAAAATACTTCATTGTAGTAAATCATTTTTACAAGGCTACATAATTATTACAGGAGATTAAGCGACAGAATACTCTTCGAAAACGAATACCGCATGATTTCTATTGCTGAAACATCTAATAACTGTGTATTGTTTTCGAGCTAATACGTATTTTATCCTTAAGTAATGATGGCTGGGTCTATAAATTAAAATAGTTCTACACCCTGTGCATTAGTCAACATATGTGGAAAATGTGAGGTTAACCAATATGAAAGAAAAACTGCATCTTTTGATACATTTAATGCAGCAAAGCTGTGTTTAACAAGGCAAATTCTGTTTCACAAATCGGTTTTCCCTCTTGACCGCATGTAACGCATCCTAAGAAGTTTAACATTGTAAAAGTGTGGAGATTTTTCCGATAAATGAGCTATAGGGTAATTTCATGAATTCGGAGAACAAATTTGACACTGGTTGAAAAAATTCAATTTTATGTAATACTTGCAAATTCGTTGGAGAAAAAAAAATCTTTCCAAACTTACCCCCCGAAAAAAAAAAAAAAAGAAAATCAGGAGAGATAATTGATACAATTTCATGAAAAATGATTTTAAAAAATAACTTTTCTTATATTTTTAAAGGAATGTGTAAAAAAAAAAAAAAGACACAGTACGCGAATGACTGCGACGCGAAGACTGATACTAAAAAAAGATATAAAGACCAGTGGCGTAGTGAGTTAATATTAACGTCGCACTGTTCAGCTGCACGAGGGCTTTTGGCGACGGACCACGTAATTTTGAACCATGGTCAAGTGACGTGGACGACACCTGAGCTGGCACCCCCTCTCCTAACTACCACACCACACCAACGGGAGGACGTTTCAGCTCTCGACAGATTTAACGTGCATCGCTGCCCTACACGGCGGGTCTTTAGTGGTACTGGGCTCGAACTCATGACATGCCTGCCATGTGGTGGGATACCTTAACCACTGGGCTACCGCAGCCCAAACCAGTGGCGTAACGGAGAATATTAGGACCCCCCCTGCAAAGTCAGGCTTTGAACCTCAAGCTCAAGCCGGATCTTACAAAGGATTGTAAAACCATAACATAACATAGACTTTGTCCCCAATCAACGATGCGCGGGTGTACGTTACGCCACTGATAAAGACCAATACAATATTTCCTGTACTTTTTTTATTCGTGCCATTCTTATATTCTTTTACACAAAGCTAGACCTAAATTAAACTGTCCCATCTTTTTATATTTCTCTCTGCGTTAGCTTTTGCTTCATTTTGTATTTCCATTCCATTTTTCAAACACATGCAGGGTGTTCCGAAACTCAACGTCAAGCAGGCAAGAGGTAACGAAGGGGGTCATATCAGTCCTGGAAAAAAATTTGTAAAAATTTCTATATCTCTTGGTTAAAAGATGACTAGGATATTTCGGAAAATGTGGAAAATTGATACCTTCCATCACATCATTAGGTACTATGACCACAAATTTCACAATACTTTTTCTCACTAAAGTCATCTTACATACCCGTTATATTAATTGCAGACACAAGTCAGGCAAAACATTTCGTAGGTTTAGTTAAAATCAACGCAGTTTGTATGAATCGGGGTTTGAGAAAACGTCATCTAACCTATTGCTCCTCAACCTTTTATCGCTGCAGACCGGTCAACGTTTGGTAATTTTACCGTGGTCCGCTGAGGGTGGGATACGTTGATTGTTTATATTTTGGATTGTTTTCATTTAACAATTTTAATTTAGTTACATTTAAATATGCCTTCAGAATAAAATATAGTTTCACCCCCAAAATGAATAAAACTGATTTAACGTGGAATATAAAGTGATTTCCGTGGAAAGTTGCGCAAATCCGAGAGAAATGCACCACTTTAAATAAAATAGGAATAGTTTAATGCTCTTTAGGCGACCCAGCACCATTTGATCCGCGGACCGGGGGTTACGGAACACTGATCTAAGTGATTCTCCATAGAAAGAAAAATATTAGATACAACCCCAGACAAATTTCTCAAAAGATGGCTCAGTGATAATTTAAGGTAATTTCGGGCCCTGGGCGCAAAAGATCTACGAGCCCCCTTGACATTTCGAATTCGTTGAAGAATCGAAATTTATTGACAGAAAATACGTCCCACCTTATCCGGGCCCCTGGACGTCCAATTGATATTCCGGCACTGAGATAGCTCATTTCGTTAAGATTCCCAAATGGTATAGCACTTGTTCTTTTCTATCTATAACAATCATAGTCATTTTTTTTATCTCTCGGCGGAACATTTCCATTTTAAAAACACCTCTATTGACACCCTCCATCACATCAGTAGGTACTGTGACCACAAATTGCACAATTTCACTGTGATTGTATCACTAAAGGCATCTAACATAGTCCTGCTATTAATCAGTCACAAATTGTGAGCAAGAAACTTGGGTGGTAGTTAAAATTAACGTAGTTTGAGAAAATGATGTCGCCTAAAAAAAAAAAAAGAAAAATTTTACATACTACCCTAGGCAAGTTATTTCAAAAGATGACCCATTAAGTCAAGATTCCAAAATGGCACAACACTTGCAATTTTTCTATTATTGTCTTTTATTTTTTTACAAAATGACTTGATTTCAAAATACTTAATGTTATAACTCACAAACTAAGCAATAAATTTAAAAATAAAACCTTCTTGTAACACATAAAGGAATTGTGTTTGACATGTTTGCCTTTTAACTTCTTTAAAAAAGCCAATTGAAAATGTAACCGAACTGCTCCAAAGGATCGTCGAAGCAGTGGAAAAAATAAATTTAGCTAGTTACTCGCGACTCATCAAACGATCACATTTAAAAAGATGTAGAATCTGCATTCGTGTTGAAGGTGCTCTGTGCGACATGCTGCATCTTATCCTACAGGATGTTGATCACATTGCTCGTATTCTTTTGTTAGGCGTGTAAACTGAACCAATGCTTCCATGAAGAAATCAGTGCACTTTTTTTCATGTTTCTTTAACAATTTAACAGATGGCGCTCTCCTTCCTTCAACTCGGAATTTTTCACTTGTTGCTATGTCGAATACAGAAACGTTTTGCGATTTTCTTTCATATTCGGTTTGTGACTTTGACCATCTAATGTAATTAAATGCAAATTTATCTGTTTTAGCACATGACATTAATGCAATAAAAAATTACATGTTTTTAAAAAGATAGAGGCAGATCTCGTATTTCCTATCCAAACTGAAAATGCTGCTAAGTTTTTTTTTCTTTGTTTTAAGTTGCAAGATTTTTCATTATCAAGAATTTCTGAGGTATAATGAACAAATCACATTTTGAAAAGTTATTTGATATTAGTCATTATCTTATATATGTTGATGATTCAACTATTACTATCATTTGTTATTACTTTTAAACTTAAACAAAATTTGTACGTACAAAAAAAGTGAATGAAACATTAATTAAAAATAACTATTTAGTTCTGCCAATAAACTTGTATTTTGTTTCATGGTGAAATGAATTAGGAACGTTCTTAAATTTGGAAAAAAATTACACGTTTTTCAGTGGTATGACGGTCTTGTGTATTCTCTGAGAAGTATTCAAACAAAAGTTTGTAAAAAACAGATTTGAAGTCATTACCGAACTAAATTCCTTTTTCGCCCGGTTTCATTTAAACTATAGGATTCAGAGCAGATTTACCCATTGGGTGCCCGAATAAGCTGGACTTAATCAGGTTTTTTCTGGTAATAATTTTTGATCCGCCAGTGCGAAGGGGGTCCGTAGATCTTCAGCGCCCCGAAATTAGCTTAAATCGGTACAGATCGGATTGTTTCTTATGTCACACTACGAAGGAACTCAATCGCAGTTTGCTGCGGACTTCATAATTTTGAACCATGGTCAAGCGACGAGAACACTGGAGGTGGAAGCTTAGTCTCCAAACCTCCACACCACACCAATGTCAGCTTCAGCATATTTAATGCGCATTAGACCTTCAACCCAACTGATCTTTAGAGGATTCACATCAGCGACTTGACTTATTTCTTGTACAATTTGAATTTACTTCCACTCTAATACTTCGCGAAGTTCAGTAATTTTGAACGTAAATCAACATTCTACAAGACATGTCAAAACTCTGGTTCAATTTAACGTGCAGCAATGCCTTAATTCAATAGGGTTTTAGTGGAGTTGGAACTCTAATCTGGATTAGATTCGTAAGGGACGTCTTAAAGCATGGGCAACTGGGACCAGGGCCTTGTTTCGTTCCGATTCATTCTTAATAAGCTCATGATCTGCTAATAATTTTAATGTTCGAATATTATCCCAGTACCTATTCTCCGAAAAACAGGGAATTTCACACTACATGTGAACTGGCATCAGTGGCATGACCGTTATGTGATAACCGTTGTGCATGCCTAAGCCTAATACCATAAATGATCAGTCAAATCATTTAGTGAAAATGCTGCTGTCGGTCAAGCTGGTTTGTGAGATGGTGAGTCATGCACATTTCTTTGTTTCAGATTAACGTTTGCACTAGTATTTGGCAATGCATGCCGTACACTGCTTTAAATGTCATAGGTAAGAGGCCAGTGGCATAACGGAGAACATTTAGGATCCCAAGCAAACTTGGCTTTGGGGCATCCAAGTTAGATTTTACAAAGGGTTGGTACTTCGCAGCAGTCAGGCTTTGCCCCCCCAAATGCGGGGGTGTACGTTAGCCACTGAGTAAGGCATACTTTTATAAATAGGGGCCCAGGGCCTAAAAAAATCTTAAGACGTCTCTGTGTGCACAACAAACAATTCCACCATCAATTTTTGTAATCAAAATATGTTTAAAAAGGCTAGCAGAAAAAAGACCCACTTTAATTAAAGAAATTAGATGTATATATTACACAAGAATAAGTATAATTAGAATTCAAGATTGAAGCTGTGTGTGTGTGAATAGCAAGCATTAACTAATGCTACAATAAAGCGTAAAAATGAAGCACTTATTCTCGTGTGAGATAGCTTTGTTCAATTAGAAAAGAATGCTGAACAAACCATATTCAGTGGTGTTACAGCCCATGAGGGCCAAGACCTACAGTGCCCAATCTCAGCTTTCATGACCTTGAACACTGAAGTGCATGAACATATGTTCTGGTTAGTCTGATGTGAAAACTCCTGGGATTTGAACCTCGGATCTGTGTCGTAAAAGTGAAATAAACCACTCAGCCACTGGGTTTCAGAATGCTGAATACAAACCTTTAAAAATTGTGTATGAATTCAGAAAAATTACTTTTTACATTAAAACTCAAAAAAGAAAAAAAATTCAATTGGAATTTTTGGCAACAAGCTGTCATGAGACATATGGTATGGAAATTTTAAAATTCATATGAAAAAAATACGACAGATTTTTTTTTCTTTGATAAAAACAATTTTGTTATAATGTGTGAATTGCATAAAAATTATAAGTTCCCTTCCATTCAAGAAATACCACAGAGTACATTTTGAACAATATTTTACAGAAAAGGGAAAACTATGTACCCTTAATATAAAAATTTAAAAGAGTAACAACACAGTTTAATGGCATTATTTATTTCAATAAATCTAAAAAATACAAAACATTTTGTAAATAATTATCACACGTAATAATTACGATCAATACTATGCAAAAGGACATAATACTGTTATTGTTACACACACACACAAAACATTTTATGTGCAGATAACAAAATTTGAACATTTCTTCATTCTCAAACATTCTTCAATTCTGTTGAAATAAATTTCTTTTGAATAAATTCAATGCTCTTAAAAAAAAATTTCAACTGATTATTTTTAATTACATAATGAACAGAGAATATTTCATACATTATATTTCATAAAAAAATCATTTACAAATGTCAGCATGATGAATAGCCATCAGATATTTTTTTTTACAATCCAACCATAAGCTATTACAAAAAATTATACAAAAACAGCTTTTTTATTCACATGCATTTTCAAATATTTACTTATGATAATATATAGTATGGAAAATTTTAGGAATCAATCTAATTATTTGAAGAATCAAAGAAATGTAGAGAACTAACATCCATTTTTGCCTAAATATCTAAAAGCATGAAGGCAAATACAAAAACATGAATGAAATACTTAATATACAGGAATTACGAGACAACAGCATTTATTTGTATATACAAGTTTTCACAACCATTTTTTAATCTCATAAAATAAACAATGATTAATACTTCGTTAAAGTCCTGTGGATACAATTACTTTTTTTAACAGCAGAACAGGAACAAAAATATTACAATTGATTATAATGTGTGTATTATATGTAATTACGTAATGTTAGCCAGTAACTGTAGCTCGATCCAATTTTCAAACTCAGTTTTGACATCTTTTTAAAATAAATATTTAGAAAATGACAAATTTTCATCATTTTTACTTAATTTTTTTTTCAGTTTGGCACTTTTGACTTTATTGAACTAAGTTTTTTTCTCTATTTTTTATACATGTATATTCAAATTTCATAATTTAATAAAATAAGTAAATTCTTTTCTCAGATAACTTTTCTGGTTTTCTTTTTTATCATTGGTACTTTCCAAAAAACATATGATTAGTAAATTCTTCCAGATAACTTCATTTTTTTTGTCATATATACCCTTACAAAAGACATGACTGATGTTTGATTCATCATATTTTATTTAAGAGAAAAAAAAAATTAAAACTAAACTCAGTAGTGCAACAGCCCATGGAGGGCAAATGCCAATTGGGACCATCTCAGTTTTTGTGATCTTGGGTACTGAGATGCATGAGCCGATAATCCAGTCAGTCTGATGTGAAACCCCCAGTGTTTAGTTCCCAAGCAAGCTTGGTATTTATTTATTGACCCACTGAAGAGATGATAGGGTGAGAAAAGTATATACTAAGCATTTTAAAATCTAGTGTAGTAATCTTATAAAATCTAGAACATTTAAAATCTTTAAACTTCAAAAACATATTTACAAAGCATTCTAAAACATATTTTAAAAAATTACACTGGGATGTACATATAATTTAATACTTTTGGGAGGACCTATATCAACATAAAATAATTTCTTGTTCCGAATTATATTAAAATCATAAATAAAAGATGTATGGCACATTTAACAGTGATTTTTTCTACTCTATAACATCTTGATATTTTTTACAATGTTATTGAAAGAGCAAACAATTAAATAGAAATAATTCTTTCAAACTAAAAAACAAGTTCCTTTATAAAAGATTTAACAGAAAAATGAACTTTATATTTTTAAAAACTTAACAAAAATTATCATTGTATCAAATCAAAAAAGACGATATACACAAAAACACTGAACATATTTTTATCATTTTACGTAATAAAATACAAATAAACAGTGAGTAATAATCAAAATACTTGTCTACATTTGTAATCAAACAAAGCAAAATGAAAAATTGCATAAATATCTCTACAAACTAAAATCAAACTTAAAAGAAAAGCATATATGATATTGTATAAACTTTTTGTAACAAATTAAAGAAGCATGGCATAATAATACAAGACTAGAAAGTATAGTTGACTGTGTAATATAGTTGATATTAAAACTGATTTTGATTTTTCTATTCATTAATGGTGCACTTTAAAGCTCCACAAGGGCTAATGGCAACAGAATTATAATTTTGAACTTTAGACCAATGGCACAAAGACAACAACTGAGTTAAAACCCCACTCTCCAAATTTCCACAACACGCTAACAAGATGGTTTCAGCTTCAACAGATTTAACATAAAAATTGATTGCATTATAAATATCAATATTTTGAAACATGTGTATCATTTAATGTATAAGGACTGATAATGTATACATACATCGCTCAGAAAACATAACTCAATGCAATTGTTTTTATTAACAAATTAATGGAGTATTAATTTTGTATGAGGAATGATTACGGGTAACTTACTTGATATGGTCTAATTTTGCTCTGGTTTAAAAGATAAAATTTTACAAATCTGAGATGAGACAATACTGGCAAATAAACTGGTTGATAAAATGCCTATTGAAAAAAAAAGTTCTTAAGTCTTGAATATTTCAACAAGAGAAACTGAACAATACTCTACTATATTAAAGTATGATTAATATTAAGATTAAGTACGATATAAAATTACTTATTCAATAAATAAAAGTTAAAACTATGAACATTTTTGAATACTGTAAAAATATGTTTCAGCCAATAATTATCATTCTGCCATAAAATGACTGTCTCTCCAGTTTATTTTTAGGAGCATTGTCAGTAAATAATATATTTATCATGGATTATTAACATGAAAATTAATTTCTTTAAATAGTTAGTTTACAGCTTAATTTCAACATTTTACTCATATAATCTTTTCCAGATAAATAGATTTTCCTTTTTAATTTATTTCTTCCACAATGAAATATTTCTGAATTATAACAAACATTCTTTTTTGTAGGAGTACCAATTTTAAAATCACGACCAATACAAACATCTCTTAAAATAGATTATAAATCAACATGTAAAAATTAAACACTAAAAACACAACATACACAAAATGCCTCTAAATTACAATGAATTGTCAAAATGTAGTTTTTATAAAAAGACAATTTTCTTTTTTGTAATAGTTAAAAGTATTCAAAATTTGATATGAAGATCTTCATTTAATGAAAAATTATTATGCATAAATATAAGTGTATATATAAAAATTAAACATTCTTTATTTCACTTAAATCATAAAAAGTCATAAAATTCACACCATCTCCATCTACTGGTGATGATGCGAAGGGGGAAAGAATAGCTAAATACCAATTCTTTCCTAATACTTGAACAAAATTTTTTTTCCATCCAAGATCATATAATGTAATTTCAGCTTTTTTTTCATGGATTGTTTGACCATTGAAAATACATTTCATTTGTACGAAAAGTAAGAAAGCTGTGAGTACAAACACAGAAGCTAAGACTATCTGCGACACAGCACAGATGAAGCCATAGATACTGAGAAATCCACCCAAAACAGCTATATGTGGTGCGATCATGCACATTAAAGACATCCAATGAAAGCCACCAATTGATTCAATTATATGAGGCCACTGTAATACTGAAGCATATAAAGAACCTGTAATATAACAAAATAATCAAATATCAGAAACAAAACAAGAGAATCCATTATAAAATTATAAATGTATAAAATAGTTTCCTATCTTACTTAATGAATAATGGTAATAAAAAATTAGAAGTTATAGATATTTTAGTATTATTTATAGCTTAGTGTATTAATAGAAAAAGTTCAGTTCTTTTTCAATAACAGTATAGTTGCAACAATAAAATATTTTTAAGAAATGTTATCCAAAATGGATTTATTTTACATGAAGTTATGCATTGCTTCAGGAACTCAAATTATTGGATTTTAAACCTTTCTCCTAAAGAATTTTTGGTACTTTTCTGTTTTGTTGGCATGGGTAACAAAATCCCCCAAAATGATACAAACGCTGACAAATTGAATATTCCCGTTGGCAACCTTTTACCACCAGACTTTCAGAACAAATAATGGTCTTTTCTTATCAGTAATGTCTTTTTCATAATTTATCAAAAATGGATGAAAAACCAATGAGAACTAATATTTATTAACTTTTTTAATTTTATGCACATACTGTGTGTTGTTCCCAATAAAGCATGCTTGGTGAGATTTGCGCCAGCAAAGCGGAAAAGTACCGATTTTTTTATGTTTAACACATGATTACCTAAATTATTAAAACTGAATACTTGTGTATTAACATCACCACACAGTCAAATTTGCACCAAACAAATCAAACTTTAATATCATTACAGCTAAAGAGAACAATAAAAAAGATTGTAGCTTACATGTTTTACTTGAAAAAAAAAGAACTATTGATATTTTGGTGGAAAATGGCACGATTGGCATAGCACACATTGGCTGCATAGATGTTAATATGCAAGTACCAAAAATTATTCACTACATTAAACAAAAAACAATTATCTATACACATCAGCAGTTAATCTGATATATAAATATATAAAATTTTAACATAGCTAAAGCACAAATATTCATTTACATTTTGAGAGTAAAATTTAGGTAAAAATTGATCTAGCAAATGATATGCTCACATTAGCTATTTCATAAGGGCTAAATATAGCTTACAATAACAAAAATATGCTTTTTAATACTCATACAACTTCAATATACTGCAAAGAAAAAGAACAAGAACACAAAATAATATTTTAGTATTCTGAAAGTTGGCTCAACAAAACATTTTGACTAAGATTTTTTAAAAACTCTTAATACTTTTCAATAATGTGAAATATCTCTAGGAACAGTTGAAAGTACTCAAACTACATCAAACATTTTTCTGATTTCTTACGTTTTTCACAATTGTTTCAAAACAAATGGTGCATACACTTGCATTTCCTACTTGTCCACTAAAAACAATGTATTTGAAAAAGCATTTATTTGATATCAGGAAAATATGTTTTGATGAGTTGAAGGTGAAAAATAATATTTTTAGTTTCCTTTTACAAATTATATAATACAAACATGTATGCTATCTCAATAGAATTTTAAATTCAAGTTCTGTTTTGACACATGTAGTTTCCAATCCCCTCTCCTTGTTTTGCTTATCTTACTTTTAATATTTTCAAAAGGTCAAAGCATGAAATTTGAACTGGACAATACGAATATATTACGAATAGAAAAATACTACCGAATTTTTTTCTTTATTCTCCATAAGTTTTATCTATCCTGAGATGTTAGAAATTAAATTTAAAAGCAGATTATTAACACAGATACTTACATAATATCAATAATATTTCATGGTACTTGTATATCATCGCAACAATTGCCAACATTCAAGATAACTAGCCAAGTTGGCAATCCCTATTTTGCATGTGTCATATGCGTTGAATTGGCAATCATGTGCTTCCATACAATGTTGATCATAAGTTGGGATAATACGGAAGAACCTATTTCATTACATAAGACATACTATGTTTTATTATTTTATAAATGCTAGCATATAGGGGAAAAAACCCTACTAGAAGGGAACATGGGAGTCAAAAAGCATACTATTACTAAAAATAACAGTACTTGTGTATTATTGCAACCTATTGGGTATATTATATGAAATGAGGCACTCGGTCAATAATTCAGCGCTAACGACACATAGGAGATTGGAGTTGCAAACTTGGCACGTTATTAAAAGAGTGAAAGAGTTGCTGATTGTTGGGATAATATGTAAGTACTAAAATGAGAAGATAAAAAGTCATATTTTGAGTACATTTAATTTTCTTCTTAATTACTCTAAGCAAATAGTAATTTCAATAAAGCTTTTTATACACCTTCTGTTTCTTAAATGTCCTACCCATAAGCAAAGTTAAAAATTAATTTTAATATTAAAAATTTGACATTGTTTACTTACATTTAACAATATGAAACAAAAGCAAAATAGATAACAAACATTATAATAACTTAATAACTCTTTCACAATTATCCACATTGCCTTCAAAATTAAAATTTTGTACTAATTTATAGCAATACATTTTTGACACTTAATTTTTATTACTTTTCAACCTTTTTTGAGCTACACTCAAATCTCTAGCAGACCCTTTTTGAGTATTCTAATTAGCAGGAAGGAAGATTTTAAACAATTTTCACTTTTTATATAATCTGAGACAGGACTTTTATTTTAAATTCTAAAAAAAAAACTCCCCCATAAAAAAACCTGATAAAAAGTTTTCAGTGAATACTAATTTAAAACTAGTTTCGTTATGAAAATGAATACAACTTCATTAAAATCGATCAAAAGTATTAAGTTCATCTTGAGTACAAAAAATAAGAAACAATAATAAATCTTAAAGGTTTGAAAAGTTTCGAAATTAATATCTTTAAATTGGATATATTTTTATAAGAATGAAAATATGCATTGAATGAGAAATTAATTTAACTTACCAATCATAATGTATAAGACTGCCATTAAGTAATATCTATGATTATAGAAACCAACACAACAGCCAGCAAACATGCAGTGTTGATCTCGTTTTAATATGCATACATCGCATATTGGGCAGTGATAGGATCTTGGAGGTGAATTCTTTTGACAAAAATGGCAGTATTTCCAATTTGTGAGTAATATAGATGGCAGATGTTTGCTATTGATAGATGAATCAACTCTTTGCAAATAAAACAAATTACCCAATACGTTAACAAATAAAATGCAGTGAAATAATAAGTGAATCAAACAAATAAAATTTACTTCGGTATGATAGCCTAACAATATCCGAAGTTCCCATAGTGTTATCGATGGTACGCCGAATGTCATTAAAATAAAAAGACCTCTGTCCAAATTATTCTTTGGTAAGAGATTATTTTTATTAAAAGGTAGAGAAAACTCTTGGTTAGGCTCCATGTTTTTAGGAAATGTACAACAATGATTTCTTCATAATAATGAAATGCGGAGTAATTTTTAACTAGGAAGCGTAACACACCTCCAATTCATTTCAATGAAGTTTTGTTTTCACACAGCGCAGTGTGACAAAAACAAAAAAAATAGGCCGTGTGAATTTAACAATTACAGTTAACATTTAAAAAAAATGGCCTTATCATGACAAAATATTTTTATACAAAAAATGCTTTATTTATATTTTATGAGTTTTAAAAATGACTTCAAAAAGACAGTTTGATTTTTATATTTAATTATTTCTAGTACCCTTCAGAATAAAATTTTGCTTGATCATTGGGATTACGCCATCTAGAGATGATATTTAGCGAATTCTAAGTACATATACGTTTCTGTTTTAAAAGATTATTTTGATCTATCATATCATATTCATTAAACTTGTATCTATTTGTACAACTTGTATTTCCTCCTTTGTTATGATGGTTAACATTAATAATTATAGAGAACTTGGTTTGATTTACTTTACAAGTTTGAAATTTTTAAATTTTGTTTTTACCGTACTTAAATATTGATATAAATTATTTAAATTTTGAAAACTCATTTGTTTTTTTATTCGCCAATTAAAATGGCCGCAATATTGTCTCAAAACAGTTCAACTGGGTTTTGTAAGTAAACATTTATGTATCGGAATATATTCCTGTTAAAAAGTATCACAAATAATTTTTCTGTCATTTGAATCCAATTGCCTTTTTTATGAATGTTAACAACAAAATTATTTTCTCTGAATTTTACGAAGTATTTTTGAAATACTTTATTTATAGCTCGTTTTAAATAAATTTAAATAAAAATATATAAAAATCGTGTTAATGTTTTTTGAATAATTTTATTGAATTTCATTCTAGCAATTTTGTCGTTGAATAATTTCTGAACTTTTTCTTCATATTTCTACCCGGTATTAAAGAATGTGTATGGGAATATTTAATCTGATACTGGTTAATGGTTTCAGAAAATATTTACTTAGTAAAAATCGAGATGCTTTTAAGGAATATTTAAAAATATTCTCTTTTCCTTTATTTGATGCTGATGTAATATGTATTCTACTATTACTGCTCTTTCACATACTTTGGAACTTTTATTTAACAATGTTTTAATGTTAGTGTCATTTTTTACTGCTACTTTTTAACTTTTCTCATTTAACAATCATTGTAAGTGTACATCTTTGACAAGAATTAAAGACCTTCACTTAACTTAAACACTCAAATTTAGACTATTTCCGTATTCTAGATTGTATGACTGATAAAATAGATAGATTGTCTTTTTCACTTTTGTTGAATGCTTCACATTTCTAGAAATAAGGATTGCTGGTGAAATATAAAATTTATGACATATCTTATTCCTGAGCTTACTTGCATCATATTCTATCTCTTACATTGGTTAGTTTTTTGTTTAAATTTAGCCATATTTAGCAAATTTAAATTTCAAGTAAGCCTTTTAAAATAAAGTGCAGATGTTTTGTATCTTTTTCTTCTGCTTTTTCAAATGTCTTTTGTTTTCGCATACTTCAGACTTCTGGTGCTACCACTAGGTTGAGTTAGATTTATCCTCTCCAAATTTGCAGTGGCTATTGTCGACATATTCAACCATAACTTTTTGTTAACAAAAATGATAAATATCTATATAAGGAACATATTTCAGCCATTAATTAAATTCTTGAAAATGTTTCACCTGTATCTCATTTGATTCTCTGCATTTCAATATTTTATCATGTCCCATTTCCGAAATCTTTGTATTTACTCATGTTGATTAAAAGGATAGTTTTCAAAGAATCAAAATTGCATACATATACAGCCGAACCTGTATATTGTGAATTTTTCTATATAGCGAACTTTTTCCTGGAACCAAGAACATTTAACGATTTTCTTTGTAAAATAACCTCCCAATAGCGAAGGGAATTTTCTATATAATGAATTTTTTGTGTTGTGATTCCATTTTTCTCTCTATTTTTGTATTTATGGACATTTCAAGTTATTCTCTCTTTTAACACATTTTATAGTGGTCATAAATCTTGTACTTGGCTGCCTAACTTGCTGAGAACAATAAAATTCCGGTGGGTTCATCTGTACAACCTTTAACCCCCATTGTCGAGTTCACTAGAAACATCTTCTATATCCCCTTTCACCCTCAGTGGAATTGTCTCGTGTTCCTGTGTCCTTGAATTAGTCCTTGAAAAATCAAACATCAATTTCTAGTTAAAAAATAATGTATGTTTAAAATTACTTGTATGCTTTAAATTAGAAAATGTTCTTAAAATTCATTAATTTTAATATAAAACTTTTTTCTAAATGCTGAAAATACTGTGTGTTCCTCGGCATTCTTTTTTTTCTTGTTTTCATTGCAGTTTTTCTTCCTTTTTTTGATGAGTAAGATATAGAAAATAGATATTAATTTATAAAAAGGTGTAAATAGTTACCTTTTTTTAATATATAGTGTCTATATAATGAATTTTCCATATAATGAACTTTTTTTCGTGATTTATTGACTTCGTTATATAGACGTCCTACTGTATTCCTTTGTTCAGCCTTATCCTTTGATAGTTTTCTACTCTGAATTCTATCGTAAAATTCTTCAAATTGGAGGATTCTCCAAAATGTTTTCTCATTCACATATACTGATGATTTTTGCAACATTCCAGGAATGGAAAACTCAATAATTTCAGATCTAACCTCATTTGCCTCAGTAAGGCTGCTTGACATTTCTATCATTCAAAATCCACGGCCATCTACTATGAGGTTTATTAAAAGTATATCTTGTTTTACAATTTTTTATAATAGTTTAGACAGTAGATCACTTCCCCCAACAATTTTTGTAGTGTATTTTCTAACTGACTGTGTATCAACATTGAACAAGTTTAGTTGTGCAATTATTATTTGATAAATTATGTATTAAATTCAGGGCCAATCCTAGCAAGTGTGCAGCATGTACACCATATGAGGGAGGCCACATATAGTTCTATCAATGAAGCAAAATTTTGTGCAATATCTGAAAATAAATCTTATAGTAAGTTCAATAAATATGCTGAGTTTTAAATAGGTATTGAAAAATCAAAATAAGTCTCGATTTCCCGATAGCAAAGCATAGTTTATGAAAAACAGAATGTTAGTGCACCAGTATGTAGGTTCACACACATTGCCCATTAATGTCTACTTTTTACCTACATCCTTCATTTGACAGCAAAGTTCGTGACAGAGCTAGCCATACCACAATAAAAAAGTGTTTTTCTTATTATTATCAGCTACACTGGCAAAGCACTTGGGATTGATATTTAACAAAAGTTTCTCAAAATTGATTTTTGCGAAAGCTGCTTTACGAAAATATTTAATATGGTTAATATTACCTAAGACATAGGAGTGTTTAAATTCAATATGCATGTGGGGAAATTAAAAGTTTTCAATTTAATAATAGCCTTACAATTTAGAAAAAATAAATAAGAGGAAAGAAGTGATTGTTTTTTGCTTATGCTTTTACAGCGCTCATTAACAGTGCCCATTTCCCTTTTTAGTAAAAATGTTATACTTCCATTAAAAGGTAGTTTCTTGTAATTATATTTGGTATAAAAATATTTGTGAAAAAATCTTGCAGCTCATTTTGATTAAATAATTTTCCTTACAAAAGCTGTTTGAAAAATACTTCAATATTTACATAGTATTGTTAATGTTAGCGAAGTTTACTGAAGCTCTAAATCTTATTTTATGTTATAGGGACTTCAGTATTATATTTAAATAATTGTGGGATTTATGCATTTTTTTAAATAATCCCAAAATATAACAAGATGCTATGTATTTAACTAGGTGAATCAAAATATTCACAATATAGCACTAAAAACAATAATAAAAGAAAACATATTAAATGCTAATCATGATCTACAGTGTTCGTTTAACGCGAAAATGCTTAAAGCGAAATATTGGATAACACGAGATAATACAATGGTCCTGAAAAACTGCTATGTATTTTCATGCATTTTTTCCCATCTTAAAACAAAAAAATTTTCTTTCTGGGAATGAACAAAATACGTAAAACACCAGGCATTTCAGAGGGGTGTGAAATGAAAGCGAGATGGTTTGACATTAGATTTCTGTATTATTGGACTGTTCTGTTATATCATCGGAAGAATTCGTTGCAGTACATGATGATAATAATGTGTGTACAGCCCCAATCATGACAGGCAAAGACATTTTGTAGTGTGTTCAAAGCTCAAAAAGTATCATTGATACAGATTCTGACAGTGAAAATGCATCTCCTGTTCTCAAGTCATCCGAAATGAGAAACATAATGAAAAAAGTATTAGCATTTACTTAGACGCACATTCCATTGGTGAATTGAATAACAAAATGTACGACATCAAATAATTTCTAAATACTTTGATAGTAAAAAAAAGACAATAAAAAAAAAAAAAAATTGTCAGATTATTTTCCAAAAACTCAATAAATATTTAGTTTTACTACAAAACTTGACAATTTTGTATTAAATTTCATTAAGTTCTTGTGAATGTTTTTTCTCCATCGGTTTTAATTAAATGTATGCATATATGCATATCTATGTAAATAAATGTACTTTAATAAGCTTAATTTTGTTGAATATATGTGTTGTTTTTTTTTGCAATATCCTTTTAACACAAAAAAATATTTCAGTACCTACAGTTTCGTGTTAAATGATTTTATCTGTACATAGGTCTGCCCGCTTTTATGTGTATACCCCATCTCCTAGTTGAAGAGTAATTTAATGTAATATTATCCACTTAGCCCAGTGCTTCTCAAACTTTCAACATTTTCGACCCAATATTTAATCATAGTTTTCATCACTCCTCTTCCCACCATCCAATAACAATTCATTGAATTCAATTATACAATGCTGAAACATTAAAGCTATAATGCGACTTAAACCTCTTAAGTGCCACTGGCGTTTTTAAACGTCTCGCTCAGCCAAAGCGTTAACTGCCCCGAACGTATATATACATCTTTCCGAAGTACGATCTTTTCTGTGCACTGCTATCTATAAAATTATTCCGAAGGCTTTGGTATGCAGTAAAAGGACCTTGACAGTGTTTGGGAAGGACTTATTTATTTCAGGTAATTTATACTTATTTTTTTATTCCTTTTCTCCCCCCAAAAAAAACATCACATTCGCGTGCCTACGTCGAAAACAGCGGCATTGGGGAGCAAATCGCGTAACTTTTAATCGGCAGTTAAGGGATTAATTATAAACCGTACAAATTATCAATATAAGAGTTTATTTTTGTATATAAATTTATATAAGGCAAGCCCATTGGGTCACTGGTAATTGTTACACTTGTTCTTAACTTAGTATTGTTAAATTAATTATAAAATACATTGTGTTATACTGATACATCTATAACTGTATTATATCCGAGTAATTGTGTATTTTATTTTTTTATTATGTCAGAATGTATTTTGTTTGTTTGCTTTCAATAAATTCATATTTTTAAAAAAATCTGTTGTTTTTCGACTTTTCAATATACACGCGCCTCCCTCGTAGAGTTATTACCTCCTGTAGGGGGCGTGACCCACAGTTTGAGAAACTTTGCATTTATAGCATTAATTTGCGCAATAGGTGTCATTTCAACCCTTGTAATACATTTAGTGTGTGTGTGTTTTACACAAATGTGGAAGCCTACTCCCATTGAAGCTGTCTACAGTCGTATTTTATATTCTGCGTTAATTTGTTCTTGCATTTTATTCTTGTTACCACATATGTCGAGAGAAATGTTTCTAACATAAATGTGTTGCTCAAAATGGCATTTAAATGTTCATAACTGTGTGTGAAACTTCTATGTATTCTGCAAACTTCGCAGCCTGAAATTTAGAAGCTGTTCCTGTTTAAATGTAAGTTTTAACATCGAATCAGTTGATATGTCGATAAGTTGTTCTCTCCCCTTCATTGGCAAGCCTTCTGATTTATGCATTCTAACTTAGTTTTCTCAGAGAAATATTATTCTTCAGGTGTTAGGTGTGCAAAACATCGCACTAGCGAGTATAAAATAATTTTGTAGGACCTTGGATCATAAGCAACAGAATACTTATAATTCAGGAGGTACATATAAAGAAAAAAAGTTTTAATATCTTTTGTTATATTACAATAAAAACTGCAGGAAATTTTTCTGAAAAAAGAGGCTGTCCGGCGCCGAAATTGTTTTAAATTTCCTCGTGAGACCCTCTTTGGAAAAGACGAGTTTAGGTACTCGAGTGATTATATGAACTCCATAGATAACATGAATCTATTTTGCATACATATTCTTTTTTTCTTATCGAATTTTTATTTTGACTTGTGTAGAGCCCTTGGATATGCTTGGTAGAACTCCAGGGTTGTGTCGAACGCAGTTTGAAGATTGAAGTAGAGGTCGTATTGGTGTTGTGAAGATATATAAGTTGAAGGATTACTGGGGAGAACCTGCTTCTCGCAGGGAAGCTCAATCTCCCTTCATGAGTAATTGGGTGGATACATGGGTTCAGCTTTTCTCTTAGCCCTTTGCTGCATAATTGTATGAAAATTAAGTGTGTGAATTTAAACGAGAGAAAATCATTAAAATAAAAAGTTACAATGTGTGTAGGTAAATGAAAATTTAAGAGTGATTGTGTCGTGAAGAAAGCATAGGGGGGAAATGAGGCATGTGAGGTCAACTACCAATGTTTTGAAAAAAACAGAAATCAAAAGTATTTTTGCACTTTTTTTATAGAAGTAAATGATGCGTGAAGTTGAACACACTATTGATCTTATAAAAAAAAACCTCTGAGATCTTGTCATTTTTAAAGCACTGATGCCTAAACATCGCATAAATCAATGCATTTTTCCCACGATCATCTTACGTAAACAACACGAGTGCATTTACTTCCAATTTAAAAAAAAATCCCTGAAAAAGTTTGTCTCTTGTGGCTGTCGCACAAAAGTTCGAAACAGTCGAACAGTCAGGAATTTGTAGTCACAACAAGCATTTAACTTCACACCGTCGAACCATGACGATTTTGTACAGGCAATAATTCCACTATGTCAGGGGTGGCCAACCTTTTCGGGAAGAGTGCCACTACCTGACAAAAAAACAGTTTTGCTTGCCTCTTCCAATTTAAAAATAATATGATAAATATAAAGGTACAAACTTGGGTTATATGGTTAATAAACTTTATGCACGTTCAATTAGTTAGGTTAGGTATAAAATAAAAATGAATAACTCGGAACATATATATATTTGATTCTAAATACTTATTAAGCAATCAGTACTTAATACGGCTTTTGAATTTGTGTTTTTTTCTTTTTTTAATAAGTAATCTTTATTACAGTACTAGTTCTCTCTTGAAGATGCTAATAAAATTAAGTCGTTTTAAATGCATATCAGTTAATTTTGAATAAGATTGCTTTTATTATGTTCATAGTAGAAAACATTTGTTTTGATCCAAACCTACAGCCATATCATGCAGCTAAATCGTGTAAATTTGGGACATTGTTTTGTACAAATTTTCAAAATTATGCGGATCATTTGCAGTTGAAATAAGTTCCTTATGTTTGCTTTTCAGTTTAGTACGGTGCTGTAGGTCAATAATTTCGGGTGAGTAACAATTAACGTCTTGCAGAGAAATTGAAAACGGGTTTGTGAAAAGATTAGCATTTATCATCTTGAAAATCATCAAACATAGAACTGAATGAGTCATACGCTGCCAGCTTCATTTGTGAAATTAATTTCTGTTCTTTTTTTATAAGGTACAAGAGGTATGTAATTACTTTTCTAAGTCCCCATATCGATGGTATTTACCAAAAAAACGTGAAAAGTCTAACTTTAAAACCGTTAAGGGAAACAAGGATTGAAGTTCGTATCAATGCTATTAGACCTTTTCAACAAGGCCTAAAAATATTATTACCGCATTAAATGCCTTAATTGAAGATATCATTAGACAGAGGAAAAAAGAAATTAACATTTAAATTTTTGTATTCAATTTTAATTTGGCATGTTTTATTATCATGAATTGATGTATTGAAAAAAATGATTCAAAATTCTTAATTAAACGCCGTGGAATGCATTTAAAGGCTTAAATAATCGTTAAAAATATTTTGTTTCCCAAAGATCTGATGATAACTTTAAGATGATATCTGTCGATTCAATAATAACACTTGCTACAAATGTAGGTATTGATCCCGAATTTCCCATCTCGAAGCTCAGGAAAAAGGTCTATTTATTTGTTTATGAGGGGAGTGATGAACCAACTTCAAATTCCTTCCAGCAATTCGCGATCTCTTCAGCTAATGGACGATTTTCCTTATTATCTGAGTGCTATTCGATATTCTGCTTTCTGTATCACAACATTTCTGATGATAATCTCATGAAAACTTGAAATAGACTTGAATATTAAGTTACAGGTACAGGAGGAAGGAAGCATTGTGAAAGATATAGACGGCATACAACTCTTTAATGAAATGACTTTAATCAAAGATATTTTTCCAAATAAAAACAGCCAATTGAGGTATTAGAAATTATAGTCAAGAATGACCTCCAAATTTTGCTCAAGCAATAAGAATTTTTTAACCTTACCTGTTTCTCTAGCTCCAGGGGAAAGAAGTATGAGTAATAAAAAAATTAAGAAAAATTACTCAAGAAATAATATGACGCAAGAAAGGCTTTCAGATTTAGCCATCATCACTATTAAATTCAAAATCTCAGAAAAAATGAATTTCATCGAAACTATTGCCAAACTTGCTTTTCAGAAAGACAGAAAAGTTATTTTATAATTAATTATTACGTAGTCTTTGTAGAAGGACTGATTTATATACTTTTCGTTTCACGAGATTTATGCTTTAGTACTTATTTTTTATTGGATTATATTTTCGGAGTAAGTACAGTTATTTTATATTTTTAATTATAAAATGTCTATTTTTATTTTAAAGGTAGCATTTTTGTTTCTTTATTGTTTAATTAAGTATTTTGTTGCTATTGAAACATATTAGCTGGCAAAAAAGGGGGGGGAGGGGTTCTTCATTTAGAATTGTATTGACATTTTTTATTAATTTTTTACTTTAATACAGGGTCGCTCATCCGGTATAGTGGTTAGCGACGCTGACTGCTGTGCCGTTGGGACTGGGTTCGAATCCCAGAGAAGACATGGATGTTTGTAAATGTATAGTGCCTTCGCGGCATGGGTGTACTTTAAATAGCTGTCGAGCTGCAAGTCCTCTCGTAAGGTTGGTGGAAGGGGAAGAGAGGTGGGAGGCCCCTCTCACCACTCCCAGGGTGTTCTCCCTCAAAATTGGGGCGAAACCGAGCTAAATCGTTCTGTCACCTGTTTGGTGCTTAAAGCTACGGCTAACGACAGGCATCACTTAGCCCTTTGCCATGATGAATTTCGTGGGCCTTTGCCGATCAGGTGACATTAGTAACAACAACAACTTTAATACAGGTAGATGAATTTATAGCGTCAACGTTAAGTATTAGTCAAAATGTGAAAAATCTTCTAGAGGGGCGGCATATTAGATCTTTACACGCGGGCGGCCGATACCCTAGGATCGGCCCCGAAGTATAGTTTGGATCACATGCTATCAAATTTTTTTCTCTATATATTGACATATTTTATAAGTTTTTCTGAGGTTATCCTTTAATAATAAGGATTTCAATTCAATTCTAAATCATTGTGAATAGTTGTAAAAATATAAATTTTGTATAAACTAGAAACCACATTGACTTTGTTTATTTTATCTTTTTTTATTGACCTGCAAATATTTATAGATGACGATATTTTGTCATTTTGTGTTTTTGTATTAAAACATAGTTAAAACTAAATAATTGATGAACTTGTAAGAAATTAAATCTATACTATTAAAATTCGTAGGGAAACGAACGTATTTATGTCGCTTTGTATGTACATATATTTTCTCACGAACCGCACGATGCAGATACTCGCCAGAGGTACCAAAAGATCGGGAAAGATCCGAGGAATCTCTCCGTTTTTACCATTTAAATTCCGATATAGCAATTAGTTAAACATATATTAATTAACAGCCTTAAAACGCGAAATTGGTTTACCCTGTTTGGTTTTTATACCGCCGAGCGTCATTTCTATTTCAGCGGAGTGAAGTTCCGACTTCCCCACGTTTTAAAAAAAGCATCCAATTCTTACTATAAAACTTAGACAAAAAATAATTACTAAATCGGAAAGATAATTTTTTTCTCGACGATACGGAATAATTTGTTTTTCAAAATAATGGTGTTTTCTATTTTTTACGATTTTTTCTAAAATGAGTCAAAATTGATACGTTTTTATGAAAATGATTTCTAAATCGTTCCGTATAAATTTTTTTTCGCGTTAATGAAATGATATTCTACACTAAAAAAATTCAGGCTTTTCTCTTTTAGAATCAGTCATTTAAAAAAAATAAAATGTCAAAAACTTTTTTGAAAACGATTTTTCAAAAAATACTCAAAATTTTAATTAAGTATTTAATAAATTCGTTATTTATAAAAATAATCTCACGAAACTTTTCTATTTGTAGAACAATATTATCCGGAATCTGTACAAAGATTGAAAAACATTGCTTAAAAATTACAGTTTTTAAAAATATTTTTTCGTCTATTAGCCTTTTTACGATAATCTAATAACACAGTATACAGTGAATGTAAGTAAATTTCCAGCCTTTTTACGATAATCTAATAACACAGTATACAGTGAAGGTAAATAAATTCCCAGCCGTTTTAACTTTTTATTCTTATATATCTTTAATTCGCCATGATTTTATATATATATATATTACAAAACAATGAAATTTTGCATATTTTATGATTTTTTCTAAAATGAATCCAAATTGATGCATTTAAATGAAAATGATTTTTAAAAAGTTAATACTTTGATCTTTTAGAATCAGTGATTTAAAAAATAAAATGCTGAAAGCATTTTTTTTACTAATTTTTAAAAAATACTCAAAATTTAAATCAAACATTTAATAACTTCTTCACTTATAAAAATAATTGCATGAAACTTTTTCCCATGTGTTGAACATTTCAAAAAATGCTCACAATGTTAGTTCAACATTTAATATAGTTGTGGTGTTTTGTAAATTTAAAAATTTCTACTTTTCTGTCTTTCTTCAATATGCAACTATTTTTAAAAAAGGTACATTTTCGTTTCCGGGGGCTAAAAAATTGCAAAGTGAGTGAGTGAATATTAAAGTCTCTCTGTTCACCTACTCGAAAGCTTTCGGTGACACACTTCGACACTTTAAACCATTGTCAAGTGACGAGGAAGACACTTCGAAAAAGAATAATGGATGTGGTGGTTTTGTGATGGGAAGAGAAAATCTATAAAAGTAGAGGAAGGCTGTGCAACGCCATGCCATGCAGCTAGTGTCTTACTAATTTATATAATATTTTGTTTCACACATATAGAAAAGAGGGAGGACATTTGTGAGAGTTACAGGAATTAAAACTGCATGGTTATTAAATTTAAATTTTATATGTGTTAGGTTATTGATTGAAACAAAAAAAATAATGTTTTAAAAATATCCTTTTTACTTCATTGTAATGTAAAAAATACATTCTAGAGAGGTATGATTACTGTATCTTAATAGCTTCTTGGCTGTGAGATTAAAACTAAAAAAGAAAAATATGTTTGTTTATAAAATATTAAGGGTTTCTGTTTTTTGAATCTGTAGGTCTTTTAAATCCTTGTTTATGAAAATTTAAAGAACAGAATATTAGCTATAAGGCTTTTTTTTTGTATTTGTGGCTTAAAATTCAAAATTTCTTATCTATTGTTCATCTTCAGTAGTACATTAATTGTATTGGGTATACAAATAATTTTTGATGGGGTTTTTGTAATTTTGGAGCTTTATTCTGAGAAATCACTACAATATATTTTATTCAAAGCATTGTCCATCGTTAGCTACAACTTTTTCCCATCTTTCTGATAGCATACAGATTCCTCGTCTTTTTAGGCAGTCCTAAAGTTGACCCAATTTTGGGCTTTTTCGTAAAAAGTGAAGGGCTGCTGTGCCAAGCCATGAGTCATTGACCGGAATAAATGGTAGTCGGAAGGAGCTGGTGGGGTAGGACATCCCATTGAAGTACTTCCAAAGTTTTCTTGACAACTTTTGCAACATGTGGCCAAGCGTTGTCATGCTCAAATATCACTTTGTCATGTCTTTTAGCGTATTGTGGGCATTTGAACTTCAACTCTTGTGTTAATTACATTAATTGTTGATAATGTTCACCAGTGATGGTTTGGTTAGACTGATGTAGCTCATAGTAGATCACTCCAAGCATATCCTACCAGAACCTACAGTACCTTCTTGCCATGAAAATTCGGTTTGGTCATAGAAGATGATGTATGATGGGATTTTCTGCACTTTGGATTGTTGTAATGGATCCATTTTTCATCCCCCTGTCATGATTCAATGCAGAAAATCATTCCGATTTTGTCATTGGAGCAGTTGTTCACATATGAAAAAACTGCATTCGAGATTTCTTGGCTTTAGTTCATACATAACTTATTTTCCTTGTTTTTGAACCATACCCATGGCCTTAAGACAGTTTGAAATCCCTTGTTGAGTCACTGTTAACATTTCAGCGGGCTTCTCATGTGTTAAGCATGAATCTTGGTCCAACAACGACTCCAACTCAGCGTCTTCAAACGTTACTGGCCTCCCTTTGCGTTCTTTATCATTGGTGTCAAAATTGCCGCATTTAAAATGCCAGAACAGTACTCACAAGTTTTTATTGAAAGAGCATATTCCCCATATGCCCCACACAGTAACTGATGTCCATGAGCTGCACTTTTCTACAAATTAAAACCAAAAAAGCATCACTTCCCGCAAATTGTATTTTGTTGGCAGAAACATTGACATAATTAGAGTACAAAAAAACTGTGTTGTTTACACTTCAGTGAAATGACACTTACTGATTTTTAGAGGGAAATAATGATGCTTTCACATGAATACAGTTACAAGATAGTCTGATGCGATTCAATACTAGTTAAAACATCTTTTGTAAAACCCTCAAAACATTTGTATACCCAATAATATCTAATCGAAGAATATGTTTTTTTTCTCTCTTCTTGTTTATCTTTTGTTTTACTTTTTTATATTTTAGTCTAAATTTAACTTTTCTATGCGATGTACTCATAATTTTTATGTAAAAATGTTTTTTTTAAAGTAACATTAACTTGAAATTTATTTTTATAGATAAAGCTCCTGTGTCTAAGGGTATCCTTGGCTGTATGTTTTTAACATCATGCGCCTTAAATGTGCCTCTTCTTGCTCACATCAAACAGTATGTTGTGTATAATGTACCCAGTATATTTAAAAAATATGAGGTAAAGTATCAAATTTTGTTCATGGTATCCTAATTTTTTTAATTTAGATATTAATAAGATCTGTGAAACTATTTCTAGTGGTCTGTATTTCAATAGGAAACTTAACTATTGAAAGATATTCTTAGGAAAGTTCACACATGTACAGAGTTTGAAACCTGGTTTTTTCCATCTACTTTAATAAAGCTATGAAATTTCAACAATGATAAGAATATGAAATAAATTACGAATAATAAGAAAAGAATGGCTAAATATGCAACAATCCCAAATTACCTTTATGACTCTGATATCTCTGTATAATGTGCTGTCACTTTTTTTTATTCTATTTGTGGTATTTTCCACTATTTCACAGTAATGGACGGGAGAGGGCTGTTATTTCTAAAACAGTATGCTGTCTTTTACTATCCCACATCTCCTATAGTAGTCTATATTAATTTACAGTTGGGCTATGTGTTAATTTTTGCCATGTTTTATTTCACGGCTATATCCTGCCTGAAAAAGCTAGGTTGTATACAGCTTGCAACTATCTTAGTATTTAATTTCTTTTGCTATTAAGGTTATCAGAAATTATTGGATAAATAGGTGTAAAGAATTACTGAAAAAATCGTCTATAGGATGGTGGAGGTTAAAAGCTTGTATGTTTCTTTGCTAGCTTGTGTTATAGCCAAAGGACTTCTCACCAATTGTTTATATAGTATTCGTTGTGCAATTGCTTGACATTTATGTATTTTTCCTTTAAATTGCAGCAATTTCACTATTTATATATTTTGTTTTAATGTATCTAATTTAATTAAATTAAATTAAATTTTTTATTTTTGTATCTAATTTAATTAAAAATAAAAACTAAATGATTTTTTTTATTTCATTTTTAATATAAGTTCCATTTTAGAATAGTTCAATTGTTAATTTCAATAACAGTGATGATTTAATGTATGTATCTTATGAATTTGTGAACTAATAGGTACATTCTATAAACTTTAATTTTCTTTGAATGTGTTGTGAAAAAAAAATATTTATATGCTTAGTAACCGATTCCTGTTCAGTGTACACTAATTAAAGTTCACTTATTAATTTGTTTTTTTATTCAGTTATTCCTATTTCATTTATTTACTATAATTCATTTGTAGATATACTTGAAATTGTTAACTTAATTAATTCAATCAGTATTATTTATATTTTCTTTAGTATCTCTCAAACACATTTTAACCGATAGTGCAGTTTTATAATTGAAGATAGCTTTTGCTACTACTTCATTTTATTTTTTTTTTTTTCAGACTGGTTTTAATATATCATAGTAAGAAATACAAAAAGTTACCTCAGAATATTAAGAGTGAATTACTTAAAGCAAAAATTTTTGACTTCTAATAATTCTCATCTTCTGCTTGAGCATATCTTTTTTTAGAAAAAGCATCTAATATTTTTAAGTTAAGAAATTTAATATAGGTTTAATATATATGTGTGTATAGATTAAATTATTTATTCTATACTTATATTTTAATGTTTCAGATTTGGAGAGTTATATATGTGTGTATAGATTAAATTATTTATTCTATACTTATATTTTAATGTTTCAGATTTGGAGAGTTATTACATCCAAGTTAACATTCTTAGAAACCAAAGATCTTGTATGTGGTTGCTTATTGATATATTATTTTAGAATATTTGAAAGGAGATACGGTTCACATAAATTTGCTGTAAGTAGTTTTATTTTTAAATTTCTGAAATTATTATTTTTAGATTTAAAATTCAAATATTAATATAAAACTTTAGATAATATTGTTTTTATTTACCTTTTGTGCAAACTTTCTCTAAAATTTGAGCTTCAAATAATTCTGTTATCTGAAGAAAACCGAGATGCACAAAACTAATAATTGTGTGTTTTAGCAACTGATATTTTAAAATTAAGTAAACTTGCTTTATCCTTAGAAGTACTTAATAAATATCAGACATTAGAAAGGTAATTAGAAAAATTTCTAATTTAATAGTCCCCCCCCCTCTATTTGTTACAATTGTTAGAAAACTCATTGCTTATAATTATATATATATTATAACTTCATTCAAAATTTATCATACTTTTATAAATACTTTTTAAGTTTGTTTCATTTATTCCGAATGTATGCAAATTCAGTTTTAAAATGTTGTTATTGATGTGAAATTTCATATTAAACTTGTTTTTAATTTTTCAGTCTTATTTATTGGCTGCATGTACTGTTTCTACTATTCTTGAACTATCTTTTGTATACTTATTGAAGCACCTTGACGTGCACATCACATTGCTTCCCACTGGACCGTAAGTAACTGTACCCTTTTATTTATATTTTACTGTTAACTCCAATATTTGTGGAAGCTGTTAGTGAAATGAAATGAGAAGCCTAGTGGTTGAATGGTAGCATATTGCGCTTTCATGACACAGGTCTGGAGTTCAAGGCCCTGGGTTGGGCAAGGTTGATTCAGCCTTTTTATGCCTTTAGAGAGGTCAATAAATGAGTACCAAGCTTGCTTGGGAACTGAACACTGGGAGTTTCATGTCAAACTGACCACCAGACGGAACATCTGCTCATGCATGAAAACAAGATGGGCACAGTAGACCTTGGCCCGTGGGGCGCCACTGAGTTTAGTTTAGTAAGTGAAATGTAATAGTAAAAATATGAAAAAATATTTTGTAAAATTAAGGTACAATGTGACAGTTAAAAATATATATCTTTTGTATAAAATGTTTGAAAAAGTATTATGTAAAATTTATATTTTGTTCCATCTATTGGTTGAACTGTCTTAATTTTTTAAAATATCATTTGCTATTATTTAAAATGAAATAAAACTAATGCATGGAAAATTTAAGTGCATCATTTGAATCTCTAATTATATATAAAAATTAATGGAACCTTTAGTTACTTTCATATTACTTGTTACTACTGAAAGAGGGGAAATCTACTGAAGCTACTAAAATCATCTTTAAATTTGTATGTACATGTTCTTATGAGGCTTATTTGTCTTTCATTGCTTAAAAACAGTATTCAAAGCAATTTGGATATGTTTGAAGGAGTTTAAATGAAAAATCTTATTTATAAAATGCAGAAAAAATAATTTAGACTTTAATTAGCTTTCAAATACAATATTTAAATGTTGCATTTATATATTTTTAGTTATTGTATGCTCTGATGTTTTTTTCTTTTCTTTCCTATAAAATTGTTAAATAACAAGATTATTTGCATATATTTTACTGAAATAATTAAATATTGATTTTTGCTGGATAAAATATTTTGTTATTAATAATATATTAAAAGAAGAATAAATATTCAAAAAAAATTTAAGAATTCATGGTTTATATGCACATGTTTATAGGTAAATTTTATATGTGCAAAAGCCATGTAGCAGAATTTTAAATATTTTGTAAAATTGTCCATTATTTTTTCACTGTTCTTTAAAGTATGTAATTGATAGAGTTTTCAAAATGAAGTAGCGAGCTTCTTTATTCAGAGATTTCTGTTTTTATTCCACATTCAATACTTGTCTGAAATATTTTTATTGCTATAGATATTAATGCAATTTGTATGAAAATTATAAATGTTAATATGTGTAATTCAAAATGTAAAAAAATTATCAAATGAAATTTCATTTTGTTCATATTATCTTTTTATACATGTATGTATTTTTTATGTTTCCACAGGTATGGGTTCATTTTCCCTTTATTTGCTAATTATTTTATGGACATTCCAAGAGTTGCGCAAACATATATCTTAGGTGTACCTGTAACTGGGAAAACGCTTACCTATTTAGTTGGTCTTCAGGTAATATTACTGATTTAGTATAATTTTATGTATATCATATAATGATTTTTAATTTGACGGTAGCCTACTTTATAAATCTTTTATATTTGCTACTGGGAAAAATTACTGTTTTTACATTTGTCTTTCAAGTGATATTAAAATCTGTTGATTTCCTACAATTTTAAAGCATTTATAATTGTTACTTTTTATGAAAAATTAGTTTCTTACCCCTAAGTGTTTTCATGAATGAATATGGAACAAATGATGGGTAAATTTTTTGATTTAAACTCTGTAAAGTTTTTTTTTAAAAACCCTTTGTTTAAGAAATCATTGTCCTTTCTTACTTTTTGAAATTTGTTTGTTAATGTTTTCTATTAATGTAATATTCAATTGTTCATTGTGTATAATGGTTTTTTCCTTTTCTTTTTTTTTTAGTTAAAAGTGACTGGTATGCATAAGCTCATGTATGGAATATTTAAAAAATTAACTTATATTATGAAATTTTTATGCATTTGTATTTTCTTTTTTTTTAGTTAATTATTTTATGTTAAATTTGCATAAATTTTTATAGAAAATGAAATTTTAATTTTTTGGTAGAATTGCACTTTATCTGACTTCTTTCAAACTGGGCTTTTAAAAATATTTTCCAAATTTGTTGTTTGGTTTAATAAGTTTTGTATATCTCTCCTCAGATAATAAGCAGTAATAAAGAATCCATGATTTCTGGTATTTGTTCATTAGTAAGTATTTTTGATAAAATTGATTTATTTTTAAAAGTGCTCTGAAATTTTAAATTTATTGCAATCTTAAAGATTTAAATCTGTAATGTATGTTTTTTTAATTTCAAAAACTTTTTTTTTATTTATGTTTGTTTTAAAATATCATGATGAATATGCAGTCAAGCTGATCTAATTTTTCTAGTAATGAATATTTGTTATGCATGAATATATTAAGAATGAATATATTATGAATATATGTTTAGAGATGGGAAATGAAATTTCAGACTTGTATTATTTATTTTTATTATGGGAATTTGGATAGTACATAGAGTTCACATTTCATTGTTGTATTAAAAAAAATTCCATCTTTTTTTTAACTCTTTGCTTGAAAATTTTCTTCAGTTTGTCTAATTTCATGCTCTCTTGACCAATCTGTTTATTATGAAACAAGAATACTCCATTGTAATTTCTTTCTGAAATAAATTTTTGAAAATAATCATGAAAAATGTATCTAAGTTTTGAATTTCTTAAAATCATTATCTAATGTATTAAAATGAAGGCTAAGATTTAAACCAAAGATAAATTTTTTATAATTATATATTTTAATATTTATATTTTTTAAAATGTAAATTTTTTTAAAAAGATAATTTTTATTGTTTTTTTTCCATAAGATTATAGGTTTTGGTATTTATTAATCAATATGTATACTGGGTTTAATAATCAAGTAACAAGAATACCAAAATGGATTAGATATTAAATCGTATCATGTTTAAATAGTTATAGTTGAAAACAATGATTATGCAGTGGTTTTTTTTTATGTTTTTACTACGTGAAATGACAGCAAATCCCCTGACCAAAGTGACATTTTTTCCTTTTCCTATTTAAAATTAATAAAATTTGAGAGACGCATGCTATGAATGTTTTGATTTTTTTTTTTTTTTTTCTTGGATTGTCTGAATTTAAAAACTTTTTAAGAATTTTATGTGCAAGCTGATTTTAACACTTACAAATTACTAAAAATTACTATTATTAAATTCAAATGAGGTAATTTGAAGAATCAATAAGTTTTATGGAGAAGCTTTTGTAAGCATTAAAAAGAACATCCATACACAAATTGAATAATTCTTAATTTCAACTAATATCTTTTTAAAAAAATTCTGATCTGTACAAATTGTCTGTATTGATTGCAAATATTTCTCTACCAGAAAAGACCTATCTACGTATTTTAGTGTTATCAGATCTTTTGCTGTTGTCAAAAATAAAATGATTTTATATTTAAATAAATATTTTGTGCAATTGTGTGTATTGTAACATTTTTCACTGAATGTTCCTTTCATTATTTCTAGTAACTTATACATTGTTTTTGAAGCCAAGTGGTAGCATAGCGTGCTTCCACACTACAGGTCACTTCACGCTTCAAGCAGGTCGCTTCCACGCTTCAAACCTCGGGCTGGGCAAGATTGATTCAGCCTTTTATCCCTTCAGGGGATTGATAAATGAGTACAAGCTTGTGCTTGGGAACTAAACACTGAGGTTTTTGCGTCAGACCGATCACCTGACCAGAACACCTGCTCATGTACCTCAGTGCCCAAGGTCTGAAAATTGAGGTGGACACAGTAGGCCGTGGCCCTCATAGGCTGTTGTGTCACTGAGTTTAGTTTAGTTTTATTCATTGTTTTCATAATGAGTTTAAAATATTTTGCCCACTAATAATTATTTTTATTTCCTTTAGCTTGCAGGAGTTATTTGCAGGTGGAACTTTCTGCATGTTGTAGATATTATTAAAGTTCCAAAAATCATTGCAAAGTGCTTCGGAACTTGCCTTGGCTGGGTATTGGACTCTTCTCCTCCAGCAGAAAATGCTGTGCCTATGGGTGCTACTTTGGAGATCCAAAGACACCAACAACTGGAAATGATGGAGCAGCAGCTGCTGCTTTCCAGGGCAAGAGATGCCAGAGATAGGGGAAATGCTGGAGTGAGTTATTATGGTTTTTTTTATCAGTGTATGAGTTTAGAGTAAATTTCATCATTTGGTTCTTAAAAGTAATTGTTGAATCAAATTCATTTTTAACTATTTTTGTTATGTCCTATCTCCTAATTCCTGTTGTTGTAATTACTTATTTGTATGATAAGTTGTACTTAGTAGTTAACTTTAGAAATTTTTAGTAAACTAATTAAAAATAATTATTGGTAATAAAATTAAGAATTGGATTTTTTTGAAATTTGTGATTCATACTTTATCAAGAGTACGGTATTATTTATAAAGTATGTGTGAAAAATGATTGATGTGGAAACTAAATTGAAACCTTTTGTAATTTACATATTTTATTATTCTTATCAATGTTTGGAAACTAAGATTTGTGAACATAGGCCACTTAACAGTTGAAAAATGCAACTTTGGCCCATGCATTTTGTGGAAAGTATCAAAATTAGTGGTGTATAATTAATTTTATTAACAAGCTAATGAAAACCCATTGTGTAATTAATTAATTTTTTCAACGTATTCTGTATTGCAATATGTCATAGTGTACATTTGAAATTCTCCACTGTGTATGATCATAATTTTTTTGGCAAATATACTTTTAAAAAAGCTTTTTTTTAACACCCTTAAAGATAATGGAGGCATACTTGAAGAATGTTTGGCTACTGAATATTAATTTTGCATCTAATTCAAAATTTCCTATTTATGGTATTTTATATGGCTGCACACACAGTTTTTATGTATTCAAAATGCTTCTTCCAGTGTAGAAATGAATACTTTCTTAAATAATTGCCCTTTCAGACTTCAATTTTTAATATTTAAAAATTTCTCTTTTGATAATAATTTATATATATCTATTTACACTACATTTATCTATAAATACAGAATGAATGATTATGTTTAAGTTATAATTTCAGGAATATTTCATATTGAATTTTCTACAATATTTTGTCGGAATGATAACTATTGAATTTTTGTAAGATTATTCAAACATGAATGAATATATTTTCATGAACTACAATAAAAAAAAGTATTTATGTCCTGTATGAGCCTAAGCAAAGATGTTTTTAGAATTTTATATTATTAATTTAATATATATTTTTTGTTGTATACAAAGACATAATTTTGATTTTTTTTTCTCTCTTTTAAAATAACCTTTGAAGTTGTGAAGATTGGTGAATCACTGGACTAGAGTTTGAAGTTAATGATAGAAATAAATTTCATTTGGAGAGCAAAGACATTTTTTTAAAAATGTATGGCTTAAATCAGAAGACTTTCCTGTTATCAAAATGCATAGCAGTATTTTGTAATGATTCTTATGCTTACTTTAGCAATATTAGACTTTTATGCTTAGTGTACAATGAATTAGTTATTGTAATTGATTATTTTAAATCCTTATAAATAAAAGTGTGTAATATTTGTGTAATCAAATAATGTTGCTTTATAAGTATAAAAGCAAAGATGAGAAACATTTTGTTCTCTAAGAATTAAACTAAACTATATAATTATAGCTATTCTTATTGATTATTTAAAAAGCAATTGTAATAAATTTTTACAAACTGATCAATTACCCCCTAAAAAAGAAAGACCTTTTTTTTAAGTAGATAAAATAAAATAACAGTCTTAGAAAATGACCTATGCAATAGTCAAAACAGACAAATAAAATGGAATCCTGTAAGTTAGTATATTTTATGTGGCAACCATGTTTACAACTTATGTTTGATGTCACAATGTTGCTGTGGTCGAACATTGATGTGTTAACCAAATCCTTGCTGTGTACTTATGAGTGATTAATGCTGTGATAGTTAAATTTTTCGAAAAGATACATTCTAATTATCATAAAATTGTAAAATTAAATGTATAAAATTTGTTTTTATTTATTCAGTGCAAGGATTATACATAGGAATACCATTTTGTTTTATTAACAGCTTAAAATAAATGCTTAGATATATTATATTCATATTGTAATGAATAGTTATTTACAGATAAATGTTTGCAACACATAGAATTCATGTTTAAAATAGCTATAATGTATCTACTTGTGTTTTTTTTTAAACAAATAAGAAATATATATGAGTGGGTTTAAAAAAATTAAGGATTTTATATTAAAAATCTTTAGTTTAATATTTTATTTTTAAAATAATTGGAATTGATAAAAAATGCTGTTCCAAAATAAGCATTTGTATAATAAAGAGTGTTTTTTTCCCAGGTATAGAAGTTTAAGTTGGCATTACTTTCCAAGATGGCGACCGATTTAACAGCTGTCAAGTGATTTATTCTCAGTTTGGTTTGGCAATTCATCAAAACGATCATCAAGCAAGGCGTAGATTCGTCGAATGGGCCCAAAACGAGATTGCCGTTGTTCCCGATTTTCATAAGCGAATTTTGTTTAGCGATGAAGCGCACTTCTGGTTGAATGGCTACGTCAACAAACAAAACTGCCGCATTTGGAGTGAAGCTAATCCACAAGTGTATGTCGAAACACCGTTACATCCAGAAAAACTGACTGTTTGCTGCGCTTTATGGGCTGGTGGAATCATGGGTCTGTACTTCTTCAAAAACGATGAAGGCCACAAGGTTACAGTCAATGGTGATCGGTATAGAGCCATGATTACTAACTTTTTCATTCCTGAATTGAACAATCATGATGTCCAGGAGCTGTGGTTCCAACAAGACGGCGCAACATGTCACACAGCTCGTGCCACAATCGATTTATTGAAAGACACGTTGGGTGACCGCCTAATTTCACGTTTTGGACCTGTGAATTGGCCTCCAAGATCTTGTGATTTAACACCGCTAGACTATTTTCTGTGGGGCTATGTAAAGTCATTGGTCTATGCGGATAAGCCACAAATGCTTGACCATTTGGAAGACAACATTCGCTGTGTTATTGCCGATATACGGCCACAAATGTTGAAAAAAGTCATCGAAAATTGGACGTCCAGATTGGACTACATCCGAGCCAGCCGTGGCAGTCATATGGCAGAAATCATATTTAAAATGTAATGCCACAAGATTATCTTTCGAATAAAAAAAATCATGTCAATCGAATAATACATCGTTGTTTTATTGCAATTTAAAGTTCTATACCTCTAAAAAAACACCCTTTATATATAAATCAGTTTACCTCAGATAATCATTTTGAAACATGCTTTTATTATAATAAATATCTTAAATGACTAGCTTAAGTTATTTTTTGCTCCCTCTATTAATAGCGTTTTCACAATCGGCAACAAATGGCTCAAGGTTATTCTGAGAGATTAGTCCCACCAAACAATGATGGAGGTCTGTTTGGTAGTTTCCATAATCAAAATATTTGGAATAATGCTTTCAGTCCAACATCTCTACTTAGAAGAAATAGACAGCCAGAGTCAGATGGTGCTGGAGGTATTATATTTTAATTTGATTGAGAAAAATGAATGAAACTAGGTGAAATTTACATAAGTTTTAAAACTGTATACTAAATCCAGGATGTAAAATTAATTCATATTACAAATTTAAATGTTAAAATATTTTCACATATAAGATACTTGTGAAAACTCAAGTTGATACATTTTTTACTTGAGATTTTATTTTATTTTTCTACTCATCCTACTGTTCTCTCTCTTTAGAATCACAATTCATTTAGTTAAGAGAACCGAGAATGCTTAATTAAGTGGAAAATGTTTTAACTGTTAAATTTTATTGATTACACAACATTGATTAATGAACATTGCACTAGTTGTACTGAATCAATGCACCACCGCTTCTACCTATAGCAACAAATATCTGAGCAGTCAATAACAAAATAACTGCCACAACATTAGTCCTGTACTGGCTATTTTTGTTTAGCATTAAATATTGTATTGTAAGATAACAAGAAAAACAAATATATTTTGGTTATAATCTAATATATGCTGTTATTCTGTGTCTAGTAAGTTAATGTTTAAGAAAAAATTATTTTGTTTTTATATATGTAAAAAAAATGAGGTGGGGGAACTTGTATTAATTTCTTTTAACAATTACTCATCTAACTTTAACTTTTGTAATTGATATGTCTTTAATAGAACCAAATGATAGTAAAACTTAATGAAAAATTGCTGGCAAAAATGCATTTTCAAGAAAATTCTTAAATGAAGTATTTTTAATATCGAATTCACAAAAATTAAATTAATGGCCTAATATGCAATAATGCCTGTAGTGTATACAAAAGTTTTGCAAAGTAAAATGTTATGTTTAATATAAGTATTACGATATGAATTATAAAGAACAAAATGAAATACAAACTACCATTGTAACTACATGATGTGCGTCCTGCATGATTTTTTTTACTTGTAAGAATTTGAACCATGATGGGAAATAAGTGTGATACCCCTGCTCCATTGTAATATGTGTGAATATAATATTAAGATAGATAAATATAAAGAAACAGTTTTAAAAGTATATAAATTTATTTTTAAAATTTTACATGTTTGTTATTTTGTAAATTCAAAATTTTATAAGAATAAAGCATGAATTATTTTATAATTTATTAAGTAATTAGGCTTATACGATTCTTATAAAGAAAATTGGTACTAATTATCATCATGCTTGAGCAATTTTACTTATGTAGGCTATTAAATGTTACTTAAACTACTATATATATATATATATATATATATATATATATATATATATATATATATATATATATTTTAAAACCATTTCTTTTAGATTCTGGGGAAATGGCTAATGGAATAAATCAGAATCACATTGATGCAACCAGCCCAGTTCCAGAAGATCAGGTAGTTATCTCTTTAGTTACTTTTTAAACAGAATTTTAGATCAGAATTTAGAGAAACAACTCAGTTTGTTTAGCTTTATAAATTGGGTACATAAATTACATTTTAAGTGATTTAGTAATTTTTTTCATCAGAATATTTTTTTTTCATTAAGTCTTATCAAATTTTAAATTTATTATTTTTGTTCCATGTTTGCCATTTTCGGGGAAATTTGGTTGTCACTCTGTGTATGATACTCAAAGACTTGTGCATAAGTAGATAAAGATAAAAACCCTGAATGGATCTTATACATACATTATTTAATAAGGAAGAATATGTAGTTATTGTCATTGAAATCAAAACACTATATTTTAGTCACATTTTAGTTTAAAATTAATTAGGAGGGAAAAATTGAAAAACATGTATTTTTTTAAAGAGTTGAAATTCGTATAAAATATGGTTATATTTTTCTTCATCTGGTATGGCAAAAGTTATATGAATTTTTAATTGAAGCATTTCGTCTTTTTTAAAGATTGATTTTTTAGATTCAAGTTATTAAGTATTGCATTTTATTACAATAATTATAATCAAAAATAACTCCAGTTTTATCATTTGTGAATTAGTTAATTAATTTGAATTTTTAAAAGAATATTGAAAATATTTTATGTATATGATACTATACACGAACAACATTTCACAATGAGTTTTTGATGTTATACCAGTTTTTTTTATTCTTAGTTTAATCAGTAATTAATTTTGGTTGATAAATTATTTATTTAAATAATCATACATTAAATAGTTCCCCCTTTCCCCCTCTTTTTTGTCTTTCCAATTCATGTGTAACTTTTATTAAGAGCTATTTGTTTCGAAAAGTTATACAATGTTCATCAGTTTGAGAAATAATGAATGCACACACACACAAAGGACACATTTTCCTTTGGTTAAAATTGATGCACGAAAATCTTAATTGATTATTTATTTTCGAAATTTACACTTTTCAGTTTGATCTTTTGATAATTTTTCCTATTTTTTGTTATTTATAACATACATGTAGAAATATATCTAGTAAAAATATAAGTACATTTTTTTTCAATTATCAAATGTAATATTTAAGGATTCAATAGTAAATAGATTTTTAGAAATATTCACATTAGTACATATACATACTAACCATTATTGTTAGTAGAATAAGAAAATTTTTGTTGAAAAAAATTCATTCTGAATGACTTTTAAGTTAAGATTATCCCATTTCTGCTTATTCTTCTAAAGACGTTTGGGGAAGGGTTAAATAATCCAAGGATTCACAGAGAATGTATGTTAGAATATCTGTACTAATGCAAGAATTTTATTGGAACATTATACCGTAAAATCCGGTGTATAACGCACACTTTGAACACAAAAAATAAGATAGAAAATTAGGGGTGCGTGTTATACGCCGGGTATAAAGATGATAGCTTTAAAAATAACAAAAAGGATGGGCATAAAAAAAAAGTAATTCTAGATGTATCGAAACACTGTTTATTTAAAAGAAATGACTTGCATTATGAACAAGAACTGCTGTAATTCTAGAAGTATTCTATTTTTTCAAAAGTCTGGGATAATACCTCGAATAAAGTACTTCAAAATATAAAAACAATGTATATTAATACTTCAGATTTCTTTGTTAAAAAGGGGTGCGCGTTATACGGCGAATATACTTAAAAATTGAAAAATTTAGCTTGAAAGTATAGATGCACATTATATGCCGGATTTTACGGTTAATCAAATCATAATCATCAAATAACTGCTGTACCGTAGTGCTTAGGATCGAATCCTGGAGAAGGCATGAATGTTTCTTAATATATTGGGCCATTGCAGCATGAGGGTACTCTAAATAGCTGTCAAGCTGCAACTCCTCTTGTGAAGTTGGTGGGAGGGGAAGAGAGATGGGAGACCCCTAATCTCCTCCAGGGTGTTCTCCCACATAATTGGGGTGGAACTGAGCCAAATCGTACTGTCACCTTCATGGTGCTCAAGTTATGGCTACCAACTGGTGGCATTAGCAGCAACACAACACACATAAGTCATCAATTTAGAAAATTTAAAAGACTATTTGACTTAATAATATAGTTCTCTGTTGTATGTGGGAAGTAGGTTTGACTTTATAAAACTTATGAAAGGTATTCTCTTTTGAAGACTGGTGGGATGAAGTATGGAGTGCTTAATTGCTGTAATGTGCTTCTATGTATAAAACGTTTTTATAAAGTAAAAAAAAAAAAAAATTGTGGTTGTAGATGTATTAGAATTCATGTATAATATATATATATATATATATATATATATATATATATATATATATATATATTTAAAGTCTTAATGTATTTTGATTTTTGCCTGTTTGGAGTGATAATTACTGAAAATAAAAAGTTTTATTGGTATTATTATGAACTAACATTCTTTTAATGGCATTAAATTAACAGAATATCAAATATGTATTTTTATTTTAACTGCTTTTTCCCCTCATCTGTATCATATAGGTAAAAACTCTTGTTGAAATGGGTTTTGAGCGTCAGAATGTGGTTCGAGCCCTCCAATCTTGCAATAATGACATTAATATTGCCACTGTGATTCTATTGAATGAAAGCTGAAGAACTGTTTTCAGAAAAATAAACTGTGAACTATTTTAAGTTGTGATCTTAGAAGTTAAGTTTTACACTGTTTTTAATAATTTTGTATTGTTCGTTGAAGAATCATCATGCTATCTCTAGTTCTGAGTGGCAGCATAAAACGAACTTTATTTTATTATTTATGAATAAATAATTTATGTTCTCAAAAGAGAAATCAACATAACTCTCTTCTTAAAGCAAGGACTTGTCAAGAATGCAATACAGTTGCATTTAAATGTGACTTAACCTTTCAGAGTACAAATAACTTTTGTACACTATAATTAATGTGTAAAGCTTATCTGCGCTAAGTCAGAAATTTCTTGATATTTAAAGCTGAAGTTCATCATTTCATGTTACCTGATGTACTGAAGAGAATCTTTTCTTGGAGAAATTTCTAGATTGAGTGTATTCTTGTCACTTTGGAATTACTGTATAATAGTGAATGCAGGGTGCACAAGTGAATTCTGTAATGATAGAGCAGTAATATTTTTAATTGAAAAATGAAACTTCAATTAAAAGGGAAACAATTAAAATATAAACTGTTGTTACAGAAGCAAATTTGTTTTGAAATTGAAAAAAGAATATATTTGAAACTGTGATTCTTTTATTTGTATAAGCTTCCTTTGACCTTTCATATTATATAGTTTATTATATTGTTGTAAGAAGTTTATTACAATGTTTTTTGCAGCTATCAGAATTATTTCAATTGTTTTTCACAATATTCTCCAATACTTAAAAGAAAAGTTTTAATATGTACATACAAATATTCATATGTATTGTCTTTTTTTGTATTTAAAAGATAAATGTAACTAGTGAAAATATTTTTTTTCAAAATTTAGTCATTTATGCTATACTTTAATTGTATTCTCCAGTTATAAATGTAAAACACCATGTCTTTTCATACATTAAGGGTTTTTTTTTAAAATTTATTATCCTTGTAAGTTTTATTTTTTCTTGCAACTTTTTGGTTTTCAGTATAATTATTTGATCTCCTTAAATATATAGTTTTAGAATGAAAAAATTCTAAAGAACATTCAATGCTTGATTCCTTAAAAACTCTTATTTGTTTACTTTTATATATTGAATTCATATTTTTTGTGTCTGTGAAACTTTCATGATTCTACCGAACAAACATTTCAAATCTTAACACCAGACTTAAGTTGCTTCTTAATTTTGTTTGTTGTCTAAAAAAAAAATTTAAATTTACATTTTTATTTTTAAAAAATTATATGTGAAAATCTCGCATAATTGTATTTTTCTTTTAGAACATTGCATCACAGAACTGATTCTTCAATGCTTCAATGTTTGTAGACTTAGTTTTTTATTTAAAAACATTTTAACATTACTAACAAAATATAAATTAAGAGTCAACAAACTTATTAAATAGCTAAATTATTTATTTTCATGTTATTTTTTAAAGAATTTTTTTAGTACTTCTAATATAGCTAGATCAAATTATATATTTATATAAAATCATTTAGTCTTTTCCACAGAAATTATGGAGCGATTTGCTCATGCTTAACTTTACATTGTAGAACAAAAATAAATTGAATATAATGAGATTAAACTACAAAAAGTTTTTTGTGCAATTTTTTACTAGATATATGGAAGCTGTCAATCCCTTAAAAAAGAGGGGTAAAATCTCTTTTGAGGCAAAAGAAACAAAATTGTTTTCTCTCTTCATCTTTTTGCTCTTACTGTTCACACTAGGATGAAATGTGTGAGATCAGTAGTAATACTTGTTTCTACAACAGTGAGCATTTGGATATTGTGTATGCCGATGTTACTCACATTCAACACAAGAGCATATTTTTTATGTCAGTGCCATGTGCGAGTGATACTATGGCTTTCATATTTTCGCCAAAGTGTATTATGTTGTGTGATCCAAGAAAAATATTGAATAATAAAAGTATACTTTTTATCATGGTATAGTGTTCATTAATATCATTTCACATGAAACATGCATTTGCTGCGATACGTCACATTGAAATTCGACACTTAACCAACTTTATGCTGCATTAGTTGTTAATATTTGTATGTGGGGGAGAGGGGGCAGTAAGAAGTATTGTACTCTTTATATTGAATATTTGTGCCTTAAAGAAATAAATTTTGATTTCATTTTATTAGCCTCTGAACGGTCGCATAATTTTGAAGAAAACGGTCATAAAAATGCCTATTTTTCTATTCAAGAAAATTATACAAAACTAAGTGTATGTTTAATATATGTATTTATTTTGAAATTTTGGGTAAATTTATAGCTTGAAATATAAAAAGCCAACATTTAGGGTTATTATGACTGAATGTTGAGCAAAGAGAAAAAATTAAAAGGCATGTGTTTTTAACATTAAAGGAGAATTTTGTAACACTTATGCATAATGTAAAAATATAAGTAATTTTTATTGTGAGAAATTTCAAAGCATGACTAAAAAGGCCAACATCACACATAACAGTACAGATCCATCATCACTGCTCTCAGATTCAGTAATCGAGCTTTCAAAGCAATCAGTTATCTCAGATCCATTTAAACTTAAAGTAGTATCTGATTCACTTCCTGAATAATTCCATAATGTATACAATATTAATAAATATAAATATATTTTGTCACGGAACACCAACCACGGGTATTCACAAAAAGTCGAACTAAGTAACTGAGGTAAGGTTACAAAAATATATGACTAATATATTTGTTTGATTATGCTAACATCCAGTTTAAATAAAATAAGTATCTCTAAATACGTTACTAATAATTTGGTACTACCATCTGGTGAGAATTAAACATGATTCTAGGCACAAGAAATGCATAGTTTTAATCTTTTTAGCGTGTTACTTTTAAACACTCCAGCCTGGAAATTTTCCCCAATGATTTTGACAGGAGGGAGTTAGTAAAACAGTAATTATATTTCTGAAACTTGATTAATGTGATTATATAAGATTTGTAATTTTTAAATTATTTCCACATCCAAACAAAATTAAATTTGTTTATAGAATATGAAATAAAACCGATTTTCTGGGAATTATTTTCAAGAAATTTAATTGCAGAGAGAAACATGCTGTTAAGAACCTTTTTTTTTGTAATGAGTACAACCTCTTAATTGATTTCTAAATGAATTGTTCTGCTTTTTTATTCAATCGTTATACAGTTTTAAAACAAATATATATTTAGTTCCTTTAAGTAATTTTTATTATACTTTCTAAACATTGACACTACAAATTTTTAAAAAAATTCACTGCTATGTAATGGGAACAAATGTTTGTTTTATTAAAGTAACTCTCATCACTCTAAGAGTTCAAATCTCCAATATTGAATTGTACTATAAAATTCCAAGTAGTATTATAGTATTTAATATAGGTTTACATTTTTTAAATATGTAATTTATTGTTAATTTAATATCTCAGATTTATATGTAACATTTTTTCAGTGACAAATATTGAAGTTCTAACAAATAATGGTTATAAAATTGGGAATATTAATTTGTGGTGAAGTTTTTCAATGATACTTTGAATATAACATTCATTGCATGTAAAAAATAGCTTGGAGAAATCCTAGGAAGTTATTTTAAAATGGGAATATGTATATATTTCCATATATTAATAAGTATTTAAAAATTATTTGATAATTTTTAGATGTTCAAAAATTTATATGTTTAAATAATTTATATTTTGGGAAATGCACATTTTCAATTTTATTACAAATTGAAGTAGCGATAACGACGGATAAGATACGTTTTTCTTCATGTGTCTGTTGTTCATTGGGGAACTAAATGTTATTATTTGGCAATAAGGAAGTATAAATTATTCTTTTAGAACAAATATCTTGCTTTTCGGTTCTATTGCCTAATCCCAGAACTTATGGGATTAGGCAATATGAATGTGGAATATGTTCCCTCCCAATGGGGTTGCATTTTGGAACAAAAGTTTTAGCAGACGTTAAAAGTCCTCCAAGAGTGAGTCATTTCAGTGGGGGCACTATCTAGTGCAAGGGTACTCAATCTTTTTTACTTCTGGGCAGCATACATATGTCAGTTATTTCATGCGAGCTGCATACATATGTTAGTTATTTCACACGGCTACAACATGAGAACAAATGGGAAGATAAATGCTTTAAGACCAAGATAACATTGGGAATTTAAAATGTAGAAAATTGATTAAGATATTTTTTGTTTTCGTCTGTGTTTTGCTTTTTTTAAATTATTTATTTTGTCACTAACACTAAATTATAAGAATTTAAGAAACACTCCTTCACAATTTCTGCATCAGTAAACTGTTTCACATGATTATGAATAATATAACAAACTTCATAGAATATATCTTTGTTACCGCTGTGATATGACCACTGACAAAACACTTTGTTTCAATTGCAAAGGTTACTCAAGAAAGCCTATTTTCACCTCATAAAAGAGATCTTAGAGGAAAAGTGTCATTAGTATTTTTTTTTAAATACAGCACTTTCGTGATCCGTGTTTGTTTTTCATTACAAAATAATTAACCTTCCAATCGTCTTGAAAAGATATATTTTCTTTGAATATTTTTCGCTTAAAAGATATGAAAGGTAGTTAAAAATTAGTTCCATCTATAAAATTGTTACTCCAATGTTATCTGTTATCCTTTCCAAATAGAGAAAGAATATCAATTCGTACCCGTACGACAGCAAAATTGTTACATTTGTTTTCATGACAAAGAAATTTCCCACCAAACTTTCAATACAATGTTCTGAAGCAAATTTCTCGCAACAATGGACCATGACCGGACCACTTAAAAAAAGGCTGGGGGCGAAGGTTGAGTATCACTAATCTAGTGGCAATTCGCGCTACCAAATTTTGATGCTTGAATTAGTTAACTTCTAGCTCTCATCGGATGCTAAATAAAAAAAAAACATCCCAGGTGAAAGAGATTTGCCACTTAAAATACTGTTTTAAATTATATTTGTGATTTAATATATATATTTATTTCCTTATTTATCTGTTCTAAGATGGGGAGAAAAATGTGTCCGCTCAAACCACGAAATGATATATGTCCGCAACGACCACGCCACCGATTTATTCCTCCCTATGCTTTAAGTATATATATACTTCTGGACATTTCAATTTTCTCTTCTATCACATTTTATGGTGGTCATAAAGGAAGTTTTGGTGCATTGCAAAGATGTGAGTATATTATGAAACAAAGCATTTTTTTTTCAATAAAAAAACGCAAAATTAACAGATTTTATGAGTAATTAAATCTAAGGATGCATGTGGTAATGTGTATATTTAGAATCTCTAGTTATAAAATAATGTATGCTTTAAATTAGAGAATGTCCTTATAACATTAATTTTAATTTAAAATTGTTTTCTTAATGTTGAAAATACAGTATATTCATCGATATTCTTGTTCTTGTTTTCCTTGAAGTTCTTCTTTTTTTTTTATAGTTAAGAGGATATATAAAATACTTCAATATTAATTTACAAAAAAGTGTAAATGAATACTTTTTTCAATATATAGTATTTTTGAATTTAAAATTTGTTTTATGTGGTTTATAAAGTATATTAAAAGGTGAACCTCTATATAACGCGAACTGTTTTTCGGGATTTAGCGACTTTGTTATATATAGAGGTCCGACTGTATATACATTTTTTATCCATAGCGAAATGTGTTGATGAGGAAGTTGTTGTCGATATTTAAAAAATAATTTTATGATTTTTTTTTATTACGTACGATCTTAGAAAATTAAATGATGTAAAATGAAAAATGCATTAAAATTTTATTCGAATATTTAAAGCACTAGAGTTAATGGTAATTCCCAAAGACGCACAAGAGTATTAGTCGTAAAGTGCCGAACAGATTCGTCACACAGTGTTTGGTCCCCAAGCATACTTAGTACTCATTTATTGACCCACTGAAGGCTTGAAAGGCTGAATCGAACTTGCCCAGCCGGAGGGTAAAACCCCGGACCTGTGGTGCGCGATACGCGACCACTGGGCCTCTTGATGTTTACTCTATGCTATAATTTCAAACGAATTCATTAATCTACTGTTCTAATTTACAAAAGGGTGGGTGGACCGTGATGCCGTAAGATAAGAAATGAACAAGAGTGGCCGTATGCCAGTTCGGGATACGGTGGATTCATAGTTGGTGGATAATGGAAAGACAGTTCAAAGAGCAAAAACAAAGAAAGGACAAAATAAGAGTTCACGTAAAATCTCTATCGAACCAAAACCGGCAAGGTAAGAACTGAAGGAGGGGAGCTCTGGAAATGGTGGGGGAAGGGCGCAACAATTTGAACTGCCTAGGTTGCCAAAGAGGTTATAAAGGGCACTTGTGGACTGATAAATAAATATCCACAAACACACATTTGGGTATCAAGCATAGCATGTAATACGACACAAAAGTTTGAAAAAAGGTGTTTTTTTCAGGTCTCCTCATTATCAAAGCACCCATGGATGCCAAATAGTTATTACTGTGAGAGTTCGTGTCAGGCTTTGTTGAGGGTTTGAGTGCTGGTGTCGTTAAAGACCCAGCATGTAGAGGGATTCAGGTCCTCACGTTGACGTGATTTGATTTTATAGTCTATAAATATCGCATTTGAATAAGGTTTCTAATTTTCTGGCCTTTTTTTCCTTCTCAGGAAATTACAAAGGATCTAAATATCTGTTATTTTTAATTAAGTCTACTCAGTATTCTTAAAAAAAATTTATTTTTTTTGAGACAGTATATAACAGTAAAAATAATTTATGTTTTATATTCCGATTACGTTATTAAGATGATTCTGAAAGTAAAAAGTCAGTTTGACCAGCCATTGTTTTACAATTTTAAAAAATAAAAAATCTTTGAAGTTTTTTCAAACTCTGATATAAAATGCTCAATTTTGAAAACTTCTTAGTCATTTTAAGTTATTTATATGTTCCTTATATTATTGCAAACAAAAGTTAGTACGGATTTGAAAATCTATCCCCTTGTAGATTTTTAAAACTCATTTTTCTGGAAAAACCTGGAAAAAACACGAAATTTTTTAAAATATTAACTTTACAATTTTTAAAAAAAATAACTAGAGATCTCAGCCCTAAATCCATACTAATTTTTATAGAAAATACATTTGGGAAGTATATACAAAACATTTCAAAGCTCTATGATGAATAGGAAAAAAGCCTTAAGGATTAAAAAACACATACCTCCAAAATAGAAAGTCTGAGAAAAACGCATTTAAAGTTCGTAAAGGCATAACACAAAAACTTATACTGCCCATAAAGCTCTAATTTTTTAATATGTTATTTTTCACTGTACGTTCTACATTAAATCACAATTTTAGTTAAATATGATCGAAAAGAATTTTTTTAATTAAAAAAAATATTTTTGATTAAAATTGGTAGCCTTTGTTGCCACGACAGTTTATTCAGCTTAATCTTAACCTAATATTTTCATAAAAGTTTTGAAACACAAAGAATTTATGTACAAAATAATAATGATACTATATAATTTAAGGTAAAAATTGCCAGGTTTGTTCATATAATTTAATTCTTTTTTTTTAGTTTTAATTCGGACAGTTTAGAAGGTTTTTCCTCTTGTTGTACGACTTTAAAATATTGAAATATAGTATTACAATATGTTTAGTATAATGCAGTTTGGTACATCAAGGAAATATTCAGTTTTACCTGCAATACTTGAATTAAGAATACTTTTTTCGGAAGTCTAATTGCATTATCAGTTGATGACTGAATTTTAGATACATCATTTTCAGAAGTACTCCACTTCTTCGAAATATTGCACCTCATAGTAACCTGAGAATATTTTAGCCATGGCATTTTCTCAACAGGATAAATTAATGATAAAGCTTCTAAGTTATATAAACTATTTTTTAAATCAAAAATTGGCCTTGTAATCAATTTTAATTAATTAATTAGGTGAATTCAACAAACTCAAAACATAAGCAAACAAATGATTTTAATATTGAAAATTGGGATTAATAAGCATTTCACACTAAAAGAGTTGATTGTGCTCAAAAATATTTTTAATTAATTCAATTTATGAGTGGAAAAATGCTTTTGAATGAAGCCAAAACCTAAGCTCAGAAAACTTCAAATATCTGAAAAACTAATATGTTTTCTTATCTGAAATTTGTTGGCAAGCTGTGTGTGTGTGCACAATGATATGGGCCAAAAAAAATGGTAATTATGAAATTTGTAGGGTACCTTGTATTCTTAATATCAATTATTACACAAAATAGATATTTCAAAATTTATACTCCTTTACATATTGAGTTGCAAATAAAATATAATAATTACATCCTTAAAGTATGATTTACAAAATATACATAATCTATACTTTAATTATTCAACGTAGTTCTTAGATTTGTTACGAACAACGCAGGAGTAGAAAATGCCCTCTCGGCTTTAGTTAATGCTGGAAAAATTTCTTTCAAAATCTCACCCAATTTTATAATTGATTGATTTAACATACTGTTAGTTCAAAATAACTGCAATTATTGCTTCACTGTTTAACTCAAGCTAGGAATCTTGTTAGTTGAACAATCGACGACCTTTGTCTTCAAGTGGATCGGGTTTTTTTTCTTCTAATTTTTCGTCGAACGTTACAGAATTTTTTTTCAGAGTTTCTGAACTCTCTTCTGAATAAGAAGTCATATAGGGATTTCTTAAAAAAAAGCCCTGTCATAATTAATTCACCTAGTTAAATCAACGAGATTGTATTCGGTAAACATGAATTGACAATAGTAATTACAGCACAGTATCATGATTTCTCCTAAAATTTAATTGCATCAATCTAACTACCGTATTTACTCGAATACAAGCGGCACTATTTTTCCACTTTTATTGATATTGAAAATTGGGTGCAGCTTATTAGTATCGAATGGTGGCGAATGACCGTACAGCTTCCTCCAGGTTGTTGGCAGTACGTTGGTCTGCTGCTACAGGTGTATTAATGTCGGTTTTGTCAATTCGTTGACGTCTGCTGCACCGTGGATTGCGAGCGAGGGTGCCTTTATACAGGATCTCCCTCACGGCAAGCCATTGACGGCTGCGTCTGCAATGGGCTCATTGGCACTAAATTGTCCTTTCAGATGAATGTGGGACCATTCAGATGAATGTCCATTTGTGGGACCATGATGGCGGCATTCGTGTTAGACGCTATGTCGGTGAACGCTGCTTTCTTGAGTGCGTTATCGAACGACATAGTGGCCTAGCACCCGAAGTTATGTTTGGGGTGCGATTTCGTATCATGGACAATCCGATTTGCTACGAATTGAGGCTGATCTCAAAAGCAATAGGTACGTCCGTGAAGTGCTACAGCCCGAAGTCGTTCCCTTCCTTCAAGGCGTCCCTGGAGCTATCTTTCAGCAGGATAATGCACGCCCACGTGTTGCAAAAACTGTTTGAAACTTCTGTTCAGCTCAAAACATACAACTTCTTCCTTGGCCTGCTTATTCGTCGGATATGTCACCTATTGAGCACGTGGGAGATTTGGTTGGTCGGCGTCTCGCTCGTGATCCGCGTCCCACAGTGGGCAGTTTTCCCAATCTGGCACGCGGATATTATTTTATGGCTTTAAAGTCTTCATAATAATCTAAAGTCATAGTAATTAATGTAAATTGGGTATTCTTTTCTGTTTTTTTATTAACAAATAAGGTTAATAGATTCTTAATTAATTTATATCAAGTTTGAATTTGATCAAGAATAAATTATTGCTAAGTGGAACTAGTTTTTGAACAAGGTTCTAAGGACATTAACAGAAGCAGTAATTTACACGTGGGAGAATACATAAAAGAAACAGTGGGGCAAGTTAAGAAAATAAAATTTAATAATTAAAGATTAAACAAGTACAATCTACAATATCTTGCTCTTCCATCCACACATTGAATAAGGCACGCCTAGTAATACCATCGACCAACGCTGAAAAAAAATCATAACTTTGGGAGTAGCAGGTAGTAGCAGCTAAATTTGGTATTAAATTAAAGGTCTATATCTACTCTATGTGACTTAAGTGTTACCGTGATCAGTTCGCGTCAATCCCAAAAGTTCTAGTCCATTAAACACACAAATCTGACATACGTTAGTAGGAGTTACATGCTGTGCTAAATGTTATGTTTTTACAATTTTTAATCGAACTTGAACCTAATTTGAAAGTCAAATCAAGAAATTACTTACTCATGGTATCTATTTTCACATCCCCCCGCTAAAATCTGTAAAATCCTTTTAAGAAGAAACGATAGGACTTGTGACTGAAAAGAAGGCTGTTGCAAATGTTTCTTGTAGCAAGAACAAACCCAATCTAAACCGATAATTGTTGACGATTTCCATTCTCGTACTGACAAAAACTGTTTACCACATGACTAGGGAACCTATTAGGACCATAAATTTGGGCTGTTGTTTTATTTCGCGCATTTTCATTTTTGGACTTTCCGTGCGCCATATTGGGAAAACTGTCCACTGTGCGTTCTGCAGCTTCAAAAGACGAATTTTTGCTGCTCATACAAGCAATATGGAATTCTCTTCCACAAGCAGACATTCAAAATCTCTTTGACTCCATGCCACGTCGTATAGCAGCACTTATTGCAGCGCATGGTGGCTACACCAAATACGGATTTCGGACACTTAATATTGTTTTTTTTGCTTTGAAAATTTCGTCATTTACTTGTACTAATACAAGTCGTTTGTGCATTAAATTTCATTTAATTCTGATGATTCCTACACGGTGTTGTGTGCATTTTATACAAACAGCAGTTTATGTTGTTCCCTTTCCTTCATTATAGGTGTTGTTTTCCACAAATGTAAAAAAGATGCATTTTCCATTAGAAAGCTATTTAGTTTTTTTTCGCAAGACATTGTGCTAACTAACGAGTATAAAATTATTTCGTGGAACCCGAGATAGTAAACAATAGAATATTCACAATCTATAGTAGGAAGTATATATATATATAAAGATAAAACGTTTTAATATTATTATTTTATTACATTATAATAAATGTTTAAACTTAAAATAGGAACTTTATTTAGAAAAGTGTTTCAAAATAAAGTTATATAATATATAAAAATAAAAATTTCAGCTTTAATTAGTACGATGAGCTTTATATACTTGTAACTTATAAACTTCATAGATAACGTGAATACATTTTCATACATATTTATTTCTTCTCGATCATTTTGTGACTCGTGGAACCCCATGGTTCCATGGAACACAGTTTGAAGACCACTGCTCTAAATCTTCAATTAGCTGCTGTATTAATGTACAAGAGCGTGACCTTAGCGTGGAGCACATTTTTGGACAGAAAAAATGCTTCAATTTTTACAAAAATTTGTGACATTGTAACTCATGCATTTGTTTATAGTATAGTGTTTTTAAAATTTCAGAATATATTTCATAAATAATTAGTCTTTCCATTTAACATGTAAAGGGAGAGCTCATTTAGCATTACGGTATAGGAGAAAAAAATGCGAAACACATTTTATAAAAGAAAAAATGTGTCAACTCGTACAAAAATTAGTAGTATGATAAAATAAGTGATTCTCTACGGGATAGTGAAGCCAGAATATATAATATTAATGTTTGAGTACTTTCATATATGAAAAAATATTCATCATTTGAATCCCCTTCTTTAACATTAGCCGAAAACAGCCTTAACAAGTGCATCCTTATAAATCAATTAATTTCTTATGAAGAAAATCACACATGGTCGGGTACATTAAAACTATTTTTATTCAGATAATTAATTTACAATCTTTTTTAGATTGACGAACATAACGAAATAAGTCGATTAGAGTGGTAAACAGAATAATACAATTAACAGAAGTGGAAAGCAGAGACAGTTATAAGTTATAGATATGGATCGCGAGACAATAAAATACTTTTAGTTCAATTCCAACACATATTCCATAGCATCAAATGCAATGGTGGTTAGTGATATTGCCTTATAAGAAATATTATTATTATTTATTATTATAGCATAATTTCTCCTATATTTAACACTTTAATCTCTTAATTTAATTATATTTAAGAACTTATTCGTTTTATGGAATAGAGCTCCTCTAAGAACGGGTTTTGCGAAAATCGACCCCCAAGGGGTAGTGCAAGGGCTTAATTGTTGTTGAGGATAAATATTCCCTTTTTTGAACTATTAGACCTACAGACTTGAAATATGGTAGACATGTTCCTTTTATGAAGTACAGATCTATTACAAAAGTAGTTTTGCAAAAATCGATCCCTAAGAGCTTAAGGAGTGTTATAGATAAATATATTCCCGTTTTGGGACTATAAAGACTACAGACTTGAAATTTCGCAAGCATGTTCCGCTTGTAGAGTAGTGATACGCTACCAAAAAGGTTTTTTCGAAAATAGGCCCCCAAGGGGAGTGTGAGGGGTTAATGGGGCATTAGAGATAAATATTCCAGTTTTTGAACTATTAGATCTTCAGACTAGAAATTTGGTATGCATGTTCTGTTCATGGAGTAAAGAACATCTAAGAAAGATTTTGCTAAAGTGTTAAGTGTCATGATAAATAAATATTCCCTATTTTTTAACTATTATACCTGCAGATTTGAAATTTGGCTAGTATATTTCTTTCAAGGAGTAGAGAACCGCTACAAAAGAGGCTTTTACGAAAATTGAACTCCAAGGGGGTTGAAAGGGGTATAACAGATAAAAGAGAATTCCGTTTTTCGAACCTTTAAACATAGATTTGAAATTTAGCTGGCATGTTTCTTTCAAGGAGTAGAGATCCTTTAAGGTATCTGACTACATTCGGAACCGTGATTTTAAAAAAGCGCACAAATGGATAATTTTCATGATATTTAGTGTCACTCAGATTAGAATACATGCATAAAATTGTTTTAAGGACATTTTGACAAAAAAATTTATTTAAATTTAATATTTTGGCAAAGAATTAACTTCGAATAATCTTTTTTCCAAATGTTCTCCTTTTGTGAAAAATGGTTCTATTATATTAATATTTTGCCTGTTTATAGCTCAGACCTCTCTACAGAGGCTCAACTAGAATTTTTTAAAATTCACATTTTTTTCAGAGTTACCACCCATTGAAATAATTATTGGCATTTTTTTCTTAAAATTGCTCCCCTCTGTTGTCATAAAATAGGAATAAACCCACTTCTAAGTTATATCCTACAAAAATTCTAGTTGAGCCTCTGAACAGAGGTCTGAGCTATATACAGGCAAAATATTATTATAATAGAAGCATTTTTCACAAAAGGAGAACATTTGGAAAAAAGATTATTCTAAATTAATTTTTTTGACAAAATATTGTATTTAAATAATTTTTTTGTCAAAATGTCATTAAAACAATTTTATGCATATATTCTAATCTAAGTGACACTAAATATCATGAAAATTATCCATTTATGCGCTTTTGCAAAATCACGGTTCTGAACGTAGTCGGATACCTTAAGAGAGGGGTCTTGGGAAAATTGACATCCAAGAGGTGTTGCGAGGGCGTTTTATACAAATAAAAAAAAATTTCCTTTTATGAATAACTAGGGGAGTTGGAAACCTCTCTCTCTATATATACTGATAATGTTAAATTGGCTGTTTTCGATGTACCTTTTCTCAAAATCTGTTATATGTACATTCTTGAAATTTTTCATAAAATTAAAGTATACCTTTCTCATTATACTGAAATGAGCTTTTAGCTAATTTTGAATTTTTTCATAATTTATGAAATATTTTATCAAACATTGCGAAATCTGATCCATTTTTCACATAAACAATTTGTAAAACAAATTTTTGAGTTTCTTACAAAAAGCTCATCTCAGTATATATTAGCCATCATTATAAATATATCAAAAAAAATTTACATACCTGTGAACAAAAGCTTCTCAGAAAAAGTACATCGAATATCAAAATTTACATTTTGTGATAAATTGATTTTAATCTATACAATGAGACTTCTAATCGGCTATTAAATATAAAAAAAATAAAAGGCTTGATTTACAATAAAAGATATATATTTTGGTTTGTATCAGACGTTCAACTTTTAAGCAAAAACGAAGTACTTTGCTTACATTTTTCGCCATTAATATGGGCATGGCCCAGTTTGAACAGTTATTTAAAATAGGTTTTTAAGGGCTTCTAATTACCCTAGAGGTTAAAGTAAGGTATTTTTAGAAAGGTTAAAATCTATAGAATTTGAAAATGTAAATATCTCAAATTGTTAAAAAAATAAGATTTTAGCTTTCCAACTGCTCTTAAAATTTAGAAAACTTATAACTTTTTCTGAGCAGAGATGTAGTAAGAAGAGGGTTTTCAAAAGTCAACCCAAATGGGTGTTACGCGGTGGCTTTATAGATTACAAAAAAAAAAAATCCCTTTTTTTTCAACTATTAGACGTACAGATTTCAAATTTGGTAAATCTGGTTTTTTGTTGAGCAGAGATATGCTACCCCCTCCCCCTTTTTTAAAAAATTTGCAATTCACTTAAATTTAACGGATAAAAATAACTTTCTTTTTCTTTCAATCTCTACCCCGTTTTATTTTTCAATTCACCCGTGGGAAAAACGAATATACCAGTTAGTACTAAATAAAGGAAGGAAGAAAGAAAGAAAGAAAAACAAATAATAAAAACTGACAATTCTTTTTTGTGTCTGTGTGTTCTATTCCTTAAAACTAAGGAAAAATAAACAATCTTTTTTTTTTCAATGAGAAGTTACCGAGTGTGAAAATATTTCTAACAAACATTTTTCTCGCAAATGTAATCCTATTTTTCTTGTTATCGTAATTGAAGAACTTACTAAGAATTTAAATACCCAACTCCCTTTTCCGGTTTAATTCAGTTTAATATATATTTAAAGGAAGTTATGTTTCTTCCGGGATTTTCCAGGACTTTCGGGAAGAGATTTATTGTTATCTTAAAATCCCGGGGATGCTCTTGAAATAAGAAATCCCAATGCCAACTAAATTGGGTAGCCTCTATTTCTGTTTTAGTCGAATAGAGCTAAGGAAATAAGGAATAAAAAATATTTAAGTGCACCCCTGTATATTGACATTTAAGTTAATACTGAAAAATGCTGACCATACAATAACATTTCTAAGCGAATTGCGAGTTGAGCATTTTAAATCTAACCTAATTTTAATGGTTTCAACAGTATCTACATAACATTCAATTGGAGATTGGCCCCTCCCTATCTATTATGTCTGTAAGTTTAATGCTGAAAATTGACTTAATATCAGTTTTGTCATTAATTAAAATTTTTTTATCTTGGACAGTAAATTAAACTTCAAAACTTTCATGCTTTCAAAATTCAATTCCTACTATTAATTCACACTCTTCCTATATACAACCTCTGACAATAAAGTTCAGTGAATGAAGTCAGAACGGTTGATCTGGCAACACTGACAAAACAAAAAACGTTGCACATGCGTAGTGGCAGGTGTTGACCATCTGCCCGCACCGTTGTTAACTTAAGCGTCGTTTGAGTTCCGTGTAAGACTGGTTTTACAAAGTGTTTGTTTAGTGCAGAGGTTCCCAAACTTTTTTGCCTCATAGACCCCGTGACAGGTTTTCCGGTTTAGGGTAGACCCCTACTAACCTAATATTAAATTTTTGTAAATTCATCAACTTAAAAGTGTTTTTGACAGCAGGTATATATAAGGAGCTACTTCCTTTAAAAGATTAAAATTTTTAACTGCAGTGAGGCATAATGTTTAAAACTTAAGAAAATACATTTTAATTAATTAAATTAAAATTTAATTAATACGTAAAATAACTAAGCATAAAAAATGCTTTTACTGGGAGGGATGAATCTGGGAATGCAACAACAAATTTTCAACACATTTGAAATCAATCTTATCAGGTTTAACCCTAAATATCTCCTCGGTTAATAGTGTGTCCAGTCTTTTCTTTCTTTTTTTGTTTTGGAGATCGGCAAGCGCACTGTAACTCCTTCTCAACCGGAAAACAATTACAAACTTTCTCAAGATATTCCATAATATGGAATAAATAACAGGTATATCTCTTTTTAAAGCCAATTTTTTTTTTACAAAATGACCATATGAATTCATTGCCTACTGTGGTATTACGTTAGTCAAAACATTCTCAAACCTAGTTTCAAAATCTAAAATAAGGGTGTTGTAACTCCTGTTTAGCGGCGCTGTAGTCGCTTGCTTCTAGTGTAAATAGCGTTCCTGTTTTGTAAATAAAAAAAAACGTTTTTTCCTTTCATCCGACTGAGGTGTTTTTGTGCGTCGCTTCTCCTTCTGACAGGTAAGAGCAATTTATTCATTTTTAATGCACGAATCCGAATTGAATTTTTGAATTACGAATTTGAATAATTATTTAGAAGTTTGAATTTGAACATTATTTTGGTGCCTGAAACTCGGGACCAGCCTTTAGTTAAATTATTGCGAACTGTTAGTGTAGTTGAAATCTTGCGAACAGTATTTGAATTTGAAAAATTTAATTTATACGAAATGGATATCGAAGTTCTTAAAAAAATTCGAACACCTGTCAGAAGGGCGGCAACAGAATTATCGAACTCAATTAAAATTGAAATTGAGAAGGAGAATGCATCAAGCGATTTAATAGAAGAACTTTTAGCAAAATTAATTGATAAAGAAAAACAACTTGAGAATGTTGACAAAGATATCACGATTCTTACTAATATGGATGACCTAGAAAAGGAAATAGAAAAACAACAAGAATACCGTGATTCAATAATAACTTGTTAAGTGCGTGCCAATAAAATATTAAACAAAAGAGAAACTGAGTCGAGAAACAAACCTATTAAAAGTTCTAGAAGCGAACAACAATTTTCAAGTTTAAAACTCCCTCAACTGCAAATCCCACAATTTGACGGAAATATTTTAAAATTTAGTGATTTCTTTGCCCAGTTCGAAGCAGCAATACACAATAACTCAAATTTAAGTGACGTTGAGAAATTTAATTATTTAAAATCTTACTTAATTGATGAAGCTGAAATAGCAATTAGAGGTTTAACTTTAAGTGCAAATAACTATACAATCGCATTAAACATAATTAAAGAGCGATTTGGCAGAAAAGATTTAATTATTGATTCGCGTATGTCTAAATTATTACATTTAAATCCTGTGCGAAAATCAGATGACATTTTGAGCTTGCGAAAACTGTATTCTGAATGTGAAATCCATATTCGAGGATTACAAAACTGTAGGGTAAATCCGGACACTTATAGTTCCCTATTGTATCCAATAATTTTAAAATCTATTCCGCGGGATTTATCATTAGAGTTCACCCGAAAATCATACGGTCAAACGGTGAATATGATTTCTGATTTATTAGACTTCTTAAAAATAGAAATTTAATGTCGTGAGAAAAATGAGCATTTAACTAAAGAATTTAATTCTTATGATTCCAATCCCCGAAAAGAAACTAGAAATTATTATAACGAAAAACAGAATTATAAACACAGTAAATTTAATAAATATAACGTAGATTCAGCGTATGGAAAAAATAAAAATACTTATGTCTCGACGACCTCCGCGTTTGTTGTCAATGTAAATAAGTGTGTATTTTGTTTGGGAAATGTAATAAAAATGATCATAGTTCCGATTCTTGTCCGAAATCAATCGAAGAAAGGAAATTATCTCTTAGGAAAAACGGCATTTGTTATCTATGTCTCACGCGAGGCCATATATTTCGGGCTTGTAAAAAGGCTAGGGTTTGCGTTAATTGTAAGGGTTGTCACTCAGAACTGATATGCAATACTTCTTTCATCCCCATAAACAACCCTGTTGACCAAAAGACCGCCTCGGAGAACGCAGGTGTTCGGGGTTCCTCACTGCAATGTGACACCCCCTGAAAAGTATTTCATGAATACAACTCCTAACGAAATTCTTCTCGAAACGTGTAGGGCTTTATTGGTAAACGAATCGGAGAAAAAGGAAATAAATCTCTTGTTAGATAACGCTTCGCAGAGATGTTTTTTTAAAAAAAACAGTAGCCTTTGAAATGAAGCTTCCTGTGAAACGCGAAGAAAATTTATTGGTTTACACATTCGGTTCGAGAACACCCATTAAAAAAATACGAAGTTGTGGAAATTACCCTCTGTAACCTTAACGATTCTGTAAACACGATCACTATTGAAGCTCTTCTAACGGATGTCATTTCCGGAACTCCTTTCAAAGTATTGGCGAATAAATTAAAGAAATCGCTTAGTTGTAAAAATGTTCACTTTTCTGACTTAAACGAATCTAATGGAGATGAGGTTTCATTGTTAATAGGGGCGCAATATTTTTGGCAGATTCATTCCGGTAAAAAGGAGAAATTAACAAAAACTTTGTTTGCGATAGATACCATTTTCGGGACAGTAATCCAGGGTAGAATATCGCCTATGGATGTACATTATAAAGAAAACGTTTCTGTATTTAAAATAGAATGTTGTTCCCAATTAAATGAAAATTTAACCCAATTTTGGAAATTAGAATCGATGGGAATTAGTGATACAGAAAAGAATATGTTAGATAGCGATAACGACTATATTTCGAGTTTTGAGAATAATTTAAAATTTAATAACGGAATGTATGAGACTAAATTATTTTGGGAAGATAAACCAAGCGATTTGGAAAATAATTGGGCAATAGCGAAGCGCAGATTCGGTTATTTAAATATAAAAATGCAAGACAATAATTGGCTTTATAATGAATACAAAAATATTGTTAAAGATCAAATTAAAGAAAATATTGTTGAGGAATGTTCATCACATTTCGAAACTAATTCTTATTATATGCCTCATTCGGCTGTGGTTCGAAAAGACAAAGAAACGACAAAAGTTCGAATGGTTTTTGATGCGTCCTCGAAAGGTAGAGACTGTAAATCTTTGAATGAGTGCCTTTATGCGGGTCCACCTTTGAATCCCCGAATAATAGATGTAATCTTGCGATTTCGCGAATATGAACATGCATTTTGTAGTGATATTCAAGGGGCATTTTTAACGATTGGAATAGCTGAGGAAGATCGCGACTATTTAAGATTTTTTTGTTTTCCGAATGATGGAGATGCCAAATCGTACAAAATAATGAGAATGAATCGTGTACCGTTTGGGGTGACCTTGAGTCCTTTTATACTTGCTGCGACGATTAAATTCCATATACGAAAATACAAGGAAGATTATAGAGAAACCTATGAACTGTTGAATACTTCTTTATATGTTGACGATCTGTTCGCCGGTTCATCCGAATCCGTTTATAAGGCTTTCGATCTCTAAAAAAAACGCGATTGAAATTCTTAAAGATGCTAACATGAATTTAAGAAAATTTAAAACTAATTCGAAGGAATTAAGAAAATTATGGAACGAAAACGGTATAGGTGATGTTTGTGAATCGGGTGAGCGTTCTTTAAAGGTTTTAGGAATTATTTGGAATTTAAATAATGATACATTTAAATTAGATGCACAACCATTGCTTGAGTTAATTAACAATTCAAAGAATTCGAAACGCTGTGTTCTAAAAACAGCAGCAAAAATCTTTGATCCGATAGGTTTTATTTCCCCATTTGTGTTAATAATAAAACGCTTAATGCAAGAAATTTGGGAATACGGTCTCGGCTGGGATGAGCAATTGCCCACCGAGTTAAAGAATAAATGGGAGACTTGGTGCTCTCAAGTTTGTCTTCTAAACGACTTAACACTGGAAAGAAAATATTTTCCATATCCTTTAGATAAGGGAAAGGATTTGCAATTGCACATATTTTGTGATGCAAGTCCCAGAGCATTTGGAGCAGTGGCGTATTTTCGTTATGTCACTGCAAATGACGATATTTACACGAGTTTTATAACCGCTAAAAGCAGAGTTTCTCCTCTCAAAAAGTTAACCCTCCCACGATTGGAACTTTTGGGAGCAGTTTTAGCCTCTAGAATTTTGAAATATTTAACATCAAAATTTAAATTCCCTATTTTGAAATTTTTCCTCTGGAGTGATTCTTCTATTGCTCTCCATTGGATTAAAGGAAAAGCTTCTAATTACAAACAGTTTGTTTCGAATAGGGTAATAGAAATCCAATCAAATTCCGAGCCGTCTGATTGGCATCATTGCAGTGGGAGAGAAAATCCAGCAGATTATGTTTCTCGTGGAGCGAATCTCGAGACGATTATTAACAGCCAATTTTGGATGCATGGTCCTCAGTGGCTTCGCACGATGGAAAACAACTGGCCGAAAAGCTTAAATTGTGACTTTTCTTCAACCAACCCATGTGAATCCAAAGAACAAGTGTTTACGTTCGCATGTGAATTAAACACAGCCTCAATAATTAATTTAAGCAAATTTAGCAGTCTGCAGAAATTATTGCAAGTTACTAGTTGGGTGCTTCGTTTTGTGCATAACATTCGCAATAGATTCAATAAACGATCTGACGACTTAAGTACAGAAGAAATCGATGGTGCCGAAAAATTTTGGATTCAATTAGTACAGAGAGATGCTTTCGCCGAAGAAGTTAATAGTTTACGTGCACGCAAACTACTACTCAAAACTTCAGTAATTTTAGAGTTTAATCCTTTCCTTGATTCAGATGAACTGATACGTGTCGGTGGAAGACTGCAAAAATATAAATTTTCTTATTTACAAAAACACCCTATCATTTTACCGGCCAAGCATTACTTGGTAAATTTAATGGTGCGAGACTCTCACGAAAAGGTTTTTCACGGTGGTGTTAGTGAAACTCTACTAGAAATTAGAGAGCGATTCTGGCTCATTAAAGGGAGACAGACTATGAAAAACATCTTAAAGAAATGTTTGATATGCAAAAGATTTAGTTCGACTTCAGGTGTTCAAGTCACCGCTCCGTTACCAGCTCTTCGTGTAGAGCAGTCAGCTCAATTTTCTGTAGTTGGAATAGATTTTGGAGGCCCCCTCTACACAAAAGACGAGAATAAACATTACATTGTTTTATTTACGTGTGCTGTTACGAGAGCTCTTCACTTAGAGCTAGTGAACAACCTTACAACTGAAACGTTTCTATTAGCACTTCGACGCTTTATTAGTCGTCGTGGTCTGTGTTCGAAAATCTTGACTGACAACGCAAAAACTGTTAAGAAATCCGAACTTGAACTGAAAAACTTGTGGAAGATTATCAGCGATCCTACAGTGAAAGCGTTCTACGCTTCTCATAAAATCTACTGGCAGTTTATGATCGAACGAGCACCCTGGTGGGGTGGCTTTTACGAAAGACTTATTCGAACAGTAAAGCTTGCTTTATGAAAGACTGTGGGAAGAGCAACTTTATTTCGCGATGAGTTGGAGACTCTTTTAATTGAAATTGAAGGAGTGCTCAACTCTCGCCCTCTTACATATATTTTTAGTGAATTTAATGAACCTGAACCTCTTACTCCATCTCATATGATTTTAGGACGTAGAGTGAATAGTCTACCACCTGCCAGGCTTAATTTTGATTCTAACTTATCCAACAGGAAAGTTCTAATTAAAAGGTTTAATTATCGCGAAAGATTACTTAATATGTTTTGGACAAAATGGTCAAAAGAATATATTTGCATGCTTAAATCTGCTCATTGTGTTAAACCTACAGGCGAAATTAAAGAGTTTAAAATTGATGATGTTGTACTAATTAATGATGAAAAATTTCCTAGACATTTTTGGAAACTAGGTAAAGTGGTTGAGATGTATTTCCTGGCAGGGATGGTAAAATACGTTTTTGTAAGATAAAAACACAAAATTCAATTATTAAAAGACCTGTACAATTGTTACATAACCTTGAACTTAATGAATGATTTCTTAGTTATAAGTAATAGTTTTGAATTTGTATCTGGTGAATCTGTATGTGAATTACTTGTAATGTGTATTTAATATTTTTCTGTGTATTTTGAAATAGTAGCAGATTATGAATGAACCCCTGGTCATTCGGGGGGGGAGTATGTTGTAACTCCTGTTTAGCGGCGCTGTAGTCGCTTGCTTCTAGTGTAAATAGCGTTCCTGTTTTGTAAATAAAAAAAACGTTTTTGTCCCTCCATCCGACTGGGGTGTTTTTGTGCGTCGCTTCTCCTTCTGACAGGTAAGAGCAATTTATTCATTTTTAATGCACGAATCCGAATTGAATTTTTGAATTACGAATTTGAATAATTATTTAGAAGTTTGAATTTGAACAAAGGGCATTTAAATGTTCGACGTAGGTTAAAACGTCTTTTTCCCTGGTAGATTGTGACAATTGAGAAACTGGAAAAATTTGTGACATCCATTATTATACTCCTTTTGCTCAATTCTGGCAAGAAAGGCTGGAATGTGGTCCTTGTTTTAATAAAATTGATGCTGTCGTCTTGTAACTGCAAGTTAATCTCATTCAATTTAGTAAACAAATCTGTTAAATCGGTAAGTCTGGTTTCCACTTGATTGAATTTCCTTTTAAAATTAAAGTCACGATCTTCTGGTTTAATGGGAGCCACTATCGTAGACCCCATTTACACCTCATGAACCCCCGAATTATTTTTTCGCTTCCCAAATCGCTATAGACCCCTGGGGGTCTATATAGACCACTTTTTGGGAATCACTGGTTATTGCGTTGGTTCTTAACTAAGAACAGGAAAATGAACAAACAAAAGATCAATTTAAAGTTTTATTTATAGCTTGCCAAGACACTGACAACAACTTATTCGATGCTGGTACCTGTTTATAAAGATCAAGGCCCTATTCATGAAGTGTGTGCATGAGTGGTTCGCCCGTTTTCGAGAAGGCCGGGAAACTGTTTCTGACAACCCCTGTAAAGAAAGACCGGTGACCTTCGTGAAGAGACGAAAACATTGAGAAAGTGAGTAAATTTATCATGAAAGATCGTCGATTAACTGTGCGCGTGATAACTGGACGATGAATGCTGTAAGGTACATTGAAATTTTGACCCGTTTCATGAAACATCTACGCAGGGGACGACCCCAGTACGCGCAACTAGGTTCATGGTTTTTTTATTCACGTCAATCCTCGCCCTCACACAGCCAATAGCGTTAAACAGTTCCTGGCAAAAAAGGAGAGTGGTGCTAATTGAACATCCACCATTCTCACCAGATCTCAATCATCCAGAGTTCTTCCAATTCCCACGACTTAAACTCGCTTTGAAAGGAAAGAAATCTGACGATATTTCTGACATCCAACGAAACGCGACGAGGCTTTTGAACTGCATCTCAAAAGAAGACTTCTTGTAAAGTTTCCAGGACATCTATAGCAGTTTTCAGTGGTGTATAGTTATGGGAGGTGACTATTTCGAAGAAGAGTAAGGTAACTTTAGTTAATATTTCATCTACAATAATGTTACAGGACTATTCACCGAACTTTATTATCAGAGGTTATATATATATATATATATATATATATATATATATCATGTTCACATTTTCAATCGTTAATAAAATACTTTTTATTCATCCACTCAAGTTCAAATACATTTTTTTAAACTTGCAGTGAATGACACTTGATGAAAATAGTTTTTTCAAATATTAATTAATTAATTAAATTTTATTAACTAAAGTAAAATTTTTCTTCGTTGACCAAAGTAGGAATTCACTTAAATTTTTTTTTTGTATTACTTGTTTAAATGTAATGTTTATCTAGATTGTATTAATGTTGAGACGTTAGAGAAAATTAAAATGGGTTGCGTGAGAGTTAGGAAAGTTAAATAATTGGCTATTAATTACACAGAGCTATTAATTACAGTATATACATTTAGATTGAAGCTATTTAAAGTATTGAGTATTTAATTAAAGTTAAGAATTTGCTATTTGGGAGGGGGGAGGCGACGCGATCGTTCTCTTTGGTGTTTTCCTACGGACTCCTCCATCCCTTAATGTCTTGAAATGGGGATGGTTTCTTTCGGACCCCTCGAATTATACTCCGAGTTTTTGTCCTGCGGGGTGAATTCCAGCCGCTGGGTTTCTCACCGCCATCGGTTTCGAGCCGATGTCAGATCAAAAGTCACCGCAATATTTAGAGGGGCACGTGTGGATAGGAACGCTGTTACTCTATCCACAAAAAGTAGTCGATTTATCAGCTGTGTGATTCGAAAACATCGCAATATTCTTCTTATTCAGTGTACATTGTTTAGAGGTATATGTTAAGATTGTATAATTATTTCTTTTTTCGGTTAGTGGTTTCTATGATATGATAGGAACTATTCCATTTCTTGTGAATGACAACGATCTATCATTTAAAGAATGTGCACTTGTTATTTAAAAGATATATTTTCGAATAAAGTTTTGATAATCCTGAAACAGATTACTTGTCTTTTTAACTAACTGCACGACTTTTAAAATGATTTTTAATTAAAGCAACTTCCATTCTAAGAAGCGTGAAAAGAAAATATTTTGGCGTTCGTACATTTATAATTAAGCCCAGTGGCTGAGGGGTGGTGTATCGCGCTTCCACGGCACAGGTCCAGGGTTCAAATATTGGGCTGGGCAAGGTCGACTCAGACTTTCATCCCTTCAGTGGGTTGATAAATGAGTACCAAGCCTGCTTGGGAACTTAGCACTGAGGGTTTCGTGTCAGGCTGACCACTTGACTGAAACATCTGCATATGCACCTCAGCGCCTAAGATCATGAAAACTGAGATAGGCACAATAAGCCTTGACCCCTCAAGGGCTGTTGTGCCATTGAGTTCACTTCAGTATATTTATAATTATTGAAAACTCGAAAAATAAAATTTAATTTTCTTCTGGAAGCTCTAACAGTATAGTATGAGTTGAGACGAAAATACTTTTTTCGTAATTTTTAAAGTAAACAAAAAAATCTGACAATAGGATTGATTATACCCCAACATTTTTTTTTCGAAGAAAAATTTATTCAAGTATACACTCATTTCAAATTATACACTCATGGACAAAAAAAAAAAAAAAAAAAATAGCGCATCAAGAAATAATTGTGGGATCGTAACGAAATTTGACATGAAGGTACATGTCGGGGAGATATACAAATGATTAGAAATACAGCGTGATTGCGCATTACGCATAGCCGGTAGAGGGCGTTTAACGTCGTTCTCCGTGGAGTATAAAACAGGTAAGCAAAGCTTGTTTGAGTGTGTTGAATCGTTTACAAAGAAAGAGCTGGGGTAGACATGCCATTACGCTGTTTCCGAAGACAATATGAGCAGCTGTCGCAGTTTGTGAGGGGGAGAATCATTGGCATGATAAAAACTGGGTGGTCAGCTAGGCGAGTGGCTCGTCAATCGAGTCTCTCTGATTGTGTTGTGAAGAGGTGTTGGGAATAGTGGATCCGAAAGATGTCATTTACTCGAAGACCAGGCTCAGGACGCCCTCGACAGACCAGTCGTAGAGAAGACCACCACATTGCAAGAAATAAACGCGTACAGCCAATTGCTTAATCGGCTGCCATCCAGGCACAAATAGCACCTTCACTAGGGGCCCCTGTGTCTTCTCGAACCATACGAAGGTGCCTGGCTGAAGGACATGTGGTATCACGGCGCCCATTACGTGTGCTGCCCTTGACGCCCACCCATCGACGTCTCCGTTTGGAGTGGTGCATCGCACGAGGATACTGGTCTATAGTGAAATGGAACCAGGTCGTCTTTAGCGACGAATTCGGATTCAATCTCAGCAGTGATGACAATCGTGTTCGTGTGTGGAGACCCCGGCATGAACGCCTCAATCCTGCCTTTGCTTTACAGCGACACACCACTCCCACAGATGGTGTGATGGTATGAGGTACTATTGCTTACAATACACGGTCACCCGTAGTATTGATCCATGGCACCGCATGACAGTCCAAAGGTATGTCCATGACATCCTGCAACCACATGTTTTGCCACTCATGCAACGGCTCCCAGGAGCCATTTTTCAACAAGACAATGCTCGGCCTCTCACGGCAAGGGTGTCACAAGACTGTCTCCTCACAGTTACTACCCTTCCTTGGCCTGTCCGATCCCCAGATTTGTCTCCAAACGAGCATCTGGGATCATTTGGGACGGTGAGTTGGGCATCGCACGAGTTTGAACGAACCAGAGGCAAAGTTACAGCAAATATGGAACGAATTGTCTTAAGAAATCATACATAACTTGTATGCCTCAATGCCCGATCGTATCGCATCGTGCATTCGCGCTAGAGGAGGTTCAACAGGGTATTAAATCCTCCGTTCTTTTGCCTTTTTCTCTGAAATAAATGATCCTTTTTCTTCGATTTTCTAATCATTTACTTATATCAAAGTAGTCATTACGTACGGAAAATTTCGGTTCTTTTTGACGATTCCTTCTTGGTGCGCTAATTTTTTTGTCCATGAGTTTTGTCCATTCTAATGTCTTCACATTAGAATGATGTTATAGCCATAATTTTTTACACAGTTTTAGTTTTGTTGGTTAAAATACTCTTTAAAATTTTTAAAAAAGTATTTATTTATTTATATATTTATCCAACGCCAGTGCTTGGTTTCTTGACCATTTGATGCCGAGCCGCCCAGTACCAACTGACATTGTCATCAACCAAGTATTCAACGAGTTCAGTGCATTGGAGTAGGTGGTCGCCATCCATTCTGGCATGGTCACAGAGTGGGCAGGCCTCGTTAGCAGCCACGCCAAGCCATTTGAGGTATGCTCCCAAAAAGTCATTCCTGGTAGTTAGCGAAAGCGGGCAACATCCTCGGCTCTCTACAGGTGCCTCGGGATCGAGCCCACAGTGGCCAGAGTTCCCCATGGCTTTTTAAAACTCTTCGTTTTTTGGGTCATGGCAGTATATATTTAAGAAAGTAAATGACAAGCATAAATCAGTATATGACTTAGTTCCTATATTTACTGGATTTTTTTCGTTCTCAGGAGTTCTTTTTAGAAGCGTCAGGAGTGAATATACAATATCGTGATTGAGAAGAAATAGAAATATTAAAATTAAATTAATTAATAAATTTATGAAATTAATACAATTTATGAATTTTCTTATAAAAGATTAATTAAATCAATTATCAATTAAAAGATATAAGAAAGACAAAAAAAAAGATTTAGAACATTTTTCATGTACAAAATATGAATATTTCATGTAAATGAAATTAAGCCTAGATATATTCTTAAAAAGTTAATTGGAAGCAGCATAATAAGTGTGTGTGTGCTGGGCCGTTTTATAGTAAAATTCTATTACTGAACCGTTTTATCGAAAATTCTGTGATGAAACCCTTAAAGTCTAGTGACATTGAGAATTCCGAAAAAAAAAGGTCTCAGTTTGAACCTGATGTAGAAGGTGCATCATTCAATTGATCTTTTTAATGTCCATGAGGAACTTTGAGAACTATTCCAGGAAAAGTACGGGACTTGCAACTCCTAAGGTATTCAAGTAACTATCCTTTATCTCTTTCTATCAAATGGGATCTTTGAAAAACACCAGTATTATGCTCTAGTGATCTTTTTCTATATATATATATATATGTGTGTGTGTGTGTGTAGTAACTCACTTAAATTTTCTCTCTTGGGATTTAAATCCATAATGGTTTTGAGCCCCCAAGACTTCACGTGACAATTTCTAGTTTACCTACCTAAAGGAAAATAATCACTACTTTATCTCACAAAAACTGAAACGTTAGCGTATTTTAATCAGGATGATGTAATCTTGCCTTACTTGTGTATTCGATCAATCAGAAAAGCCTTTACCGGAAATCATATAATTCTAGCAGCTTCCTACTAACCAAAATTATAAAGGGTTGAGATATGGGGAACGAACAAAGAACGTTTTTGTACCTGTCTTAGATATTCGCGTGTTTGTCCATTTATGCTTGTGTTGCACTTTTTATGTCGTCGTTTTACCTATTTATGTAAAATAAAATGTGGATTTAAAAATACCAAGCATTCTCATCCTTCAACGACTGTAACAATTTAATTCCATCCGAAAATGTCATACATTGAGTTGAAAATGCCATAAGTCAAGCCAAATTATTTCATATACAGTCGAAACTCTATATTGTGAATTATTCTATATAGCGCACTTTTTCCTGGAACCAAGAGCATTTCCCGAATTTCTTCATAAATAACCTCCCTATAGTGAAGTACACTTTCTATATAACGAACTTTTTTTCTTGCAACTCATTTTTTCCCCTCGTTATTTTTAAAGTATTTTTGGACATTTCAAGTTGTTCTCTTTTGAGACATTTTATGGTTGTCATGAATCTTGAACTGGTTTTATTAGGTGCCTTACTCGCCGAGAGCAATAGAATTCTGAGAGTTTCATCCAAGAAATACAACCTTTAACCCCCATTGTGCAGTTCACAAGAAACATCTTCGATATCCCTTTTCTTCCTCAGTGGAGCTCTAGTTATAAAATATTGCATGTTTAAAATCACTTGAATTCTTTAAATTTCATTAATTTTAATATAAAATTATTTTCTTAATGTTGAAAACACAGCGTATCGTATAAATCTTTGAACAAAGAGTTCTTCACAGTGTATCTTCGACATTCTTTTTCTTATTTTCTTTGCAGTTTTTTTCTTCGATGGGTGAGATATATAAAATAAATAGATATTAATTTACAAAAAGGTGTGAGAGAATAATTACTTTTTTTCAGTATATAGTGTTTATGAATTTTTAAAATTTGTTTTATGTGGTTTATAAAGAAAACTGAAAGATAACCTCTATATAACGAACTTTTTCGGGATTCAGCGACTTCGTTACATAGAGGTCCGACTGTATGTATTCCTGACCTCCTTCCCCCCATCTTATTCACTCAGTGTTCACATTTTTATTTTCTCCATTTTATATTTAGATATAAGTTTAACAATTTTTACGGCTTTAGACATACATTTAAAAAGTTTTAGCACACCATAAGTTTTATTATTATTAAATTAGATAGTATTTGATATAGTGTGTGTAGTTTGACCCACGAGACAATAAAACCAATCAGCAGTTTTAGGGTTGAGCGAAATAGAATTTCAGGTGTTTTCTCTTGAAAAAGCAGGAAAAACTTCTATTAAGTTATTGTTAAAAAATTTTAAACTACTTTTTAAAATTTTATTACAATTTCATACCTAACTTTATATGTAATATTTTACTGACAAATCAACCCTTTTCAATAAAAATAAAATTACTAAAAAAAAAATATTTGGATTTTTTTAGGAGGCTAGTTTTTTATCCCTCTAGCCAACAATTATTTTTTTTATCCTTCCTAAAAAGATGTGAAAACATAAATTCTTTCAATTCACTCCGAAATAAGCTGCTTACTGCTACTTTCACACTTTTTGACCTTAAAGGCAGCAGTAAATGTGAAAATACGATGCTCCGAATTTTGCTTATGTTGGCAAAAGGAAATGCTGTGCTCTTCATCCTCTTTTCTGAAGACTTTTTTCCATGCGCGTTTAGGGTATCTGATTGGTTTGCTTTAGGAGGAGAGTCAGGTGGAAAAAAAATCGAGTTCAGGAAGTTTTATTTCATTCAGTCTTGTATTTTTCCTTTTACGTGTCTTTTTACTAGAAAGATTGAAAAATGTTCGAGTTAGAATTTTTTCTTGAAAATAAATTTAGTCTTTTTTCTTCTTTTAAAATAAGATAGAAAAGCTACCGATTTTTTTAAAATTTATTAAAAAAAGGCGAGGAAATTTAGTGTGTGTGCAACTACATTTTAGACTCAGATATATATAATTTTTTTTTCAAAAGAAAATTCTTTATTTATAAAATTGTTTGCCGTTTAAATAACTAGTAAAGTAATTCTTCCCTTGTTCAAATTGCATGAAAATAAACGAAAAACGAATGATTTTACGGCATTATACTCATATTAAGATTGAGTATAGAATAAAATTTAAAACATATATTAGAAAAACCCATTTATATATTTCGAAATAATGAAGTGCATTCTAGTTATAAAAAAAACATAGATAAATATTATTGTGAAAATAAAATATTCTATTTATTTTCAAAATAGAGGAAATAATTGATCACCCACAATTGTGTATAAATCTCATTATTACATCAATTTAAAGGAATCAAAACATAAAAAGAATAATTTTTATTACGTTACATACGAAATCTCCACGAATTTCCTCTTCAATTCAAGCATAATTTTTCTTTTCTTCGCTTGTAAAAAAATTCTATTAATTATTTGATTATAGTTGTTTTTTTTTATTTGTTTATATTATTTATTATGTGTTTTTGTTATGAAAATAAAGCTGCATTTTTTTTTATTCTGATGACCTTTTAAAATGTCAAGTTGCTATTTATGCAAACGTTTATTTTTTATTTATGCAAAAAATAAACCATGTGTCCGTGCTTTTCTAAAAATAATTCAATTTTTATTAATCGAATAAAATTTTTATTTTAGTTGAACTTCTTGTGCCATTTTTTTATCCGAATTGCAATAAAAGTAGTTTTTTTTTCATGTTCATGACTTAGCGATTTGTTATTTAGGTAATTAATGGTATACAATAGCTACATCGGGAAATAAAATCAGATTTATAAGGCTAGAAAGATGTATTCAGTTTCGAAATCGAAAACAGAGACACATGCTTCCAGTAAACATCCTTTGCGTGACCTTGAGGAAGATCATTTAACAATAGGTTATTTTGGAAGTGTGCTTGTACTCTGTTTCATATAAATACAATAGTTTTCGAATACGATGAGTTGTGTAAAGTGATCATTCATGAATGAAACCTGGTAATTTTATTTCATGAAAGAATCTCTTTTGCCAGGAGAGCCGCGAGAACTCAGGAGAGTGTGTGAGAAGGGGGGCACAATAATAACCCTTGGAGGACTGCAAGTTCGAGACTCATCTCCATCAATATCCACTTATAGTAATGGAATTACATCAATATACTTTTTAAAATATTCAGAATTGCACGGAAGTTAAATGTTTTTCTTTGTAAAATTTGAACGTGGTTCAAATTTACGAAGTTGTCGCAAATAGTCCTCATGCTGCTTCAAGTGCGACGTCAATAAGTAATTAGTTAATTTTGTATTATTTCCTTACTTTAAATTACAGAACGAAAGCAAAAGTTAGACATTTCAAAAGTTTTTGTAAAGCTTTGAGAAACACCTAATTTGTAATATGTAGGGTTATTCTTAACAAAGTGAAATATCATGATACACATCTAAAATAATAACTCCATAGACCCTATAAAATGGTTATATTCTAGCATCAAAACAAGTTACTTAGAGACTTCTCAAATTTACATTTCATTCAGAAAGTACCATTTTTGATGCCATTTTTAATCTTTCTATAATTAACTGAATTCAGCGTTAAATTGTAATTTAATTCATATATTTTTTCGTATGAAAAAGTAAACATGTTTGCAGTTCAATTTTCGTCACGCATTAATTAGTTAAACCATCATTGGATGGCGTTCTTGTACCACCTATACTCAATCCAAAAATCTTAGCTTTTTTTACAAAGGGAATTTCCTTGCAGAACGAGCATGGTGGTTGAATGATTGAAATATAACTAATGGTTGTCACTTTTTATTATTTTTTTTCATGTTTTGTGCAGTGAAGTTTTGCAGTAAATAAACAAATTCTTTAATTTGAACTGGAATAAAAATTTCTTCTACCGACTGATTTAGCGTGTTATAAATAAACATGTAGCGAATTCCAGTGGTGAAACGGAGAATATTAAGGCTCCCCCCCTGCAAAGTCCCCCGGCCCAAGTACATTCTTAGAATCCCTGGGCCCTCTCGCAATGCAGGGTGTACGTAACGCTGCTGGCGAAGTCACTTACTGTGTAGAATTCTTAGAATAATGTTAATTCATTTTGTTAAATAACCATAATTAAAGGAAAGGAAATTTCAATCATCGACACAGAAATTTTTAAAAAAAATCTATTTACAATAAAAACAGCAAAGATTAAAAAGAATTAATCTGTAGATATTTTATTTTTATAGAGTTTTCATAAATGAAGAGTTAGTACTTATGTAAAATACCGTCAACCATTTTAGTCAAATCAAAAGACGTAGCCAAATGCCGTGATATGCAACCAATAGCGGAAAACAGTTCCCGTGCTCGGTCGAACTCAATAATAATAATGACTGAATTTAGGGACTTTTTTGATTTGGCGACGTCTTGTAATTTGGCGGAACTGATCGATGGTATAGTACGTAAGTACTGGAAAGTTTAACCTTTCAACGCTTGAAGAGCTAACGGAGAAATGAAATCAACGCCAGTGAGAAATAAGTTAAATTTTATTCACACACAACAACACCAGGATGATGATATAACATGTTATAGGAAAATCCACCAGAGGGTGAAGAGTAAAATCACTACGAGGAAAGAACATATGGCCTCTTTTGTGTAGGAATTAGTAGTATCTTTCTTGAATCTCGTCAAAAGAGTTGCCTAGAAATATAAAATAAGATATCATTTAATATATATATATAATGCTTATATCGCACATAAAAATGATAACTGGTTGCTTACGTATTATCGCAACCTATTGGCGACATTACATGAAATGGTGCACAAGGTTGCCAATTCAGTGCGTACGACACATGTGAAATCGGAATTGTTAAACTCTGATAATGGTTATGTTTTTGGAGCCATATTTGGCGAGAGGTTGGCGATCAGGTCTCATCGATATCTATACGAAAAATTTATTTCAATTTACAACACAAAAGGGAAAAAAATAATTTTACAAAACACATAAATTTTAAGAATAATACAAAAAAGTTAATTTAAAATTAAGACTTTAAAAAATCAATATGTGGAATCATTACATACGAAAAAATTTGAACCCATAGTTTTCCAAATGACATATGATAATCATTAAAAATTTAATTATGTTTGGTTGTGTTAGAATGGAAGAGATTTAATATACTTAAATACCGAAAACCATTAACAAATAATTTTAAATAATCCAAAAACTTGAATTTTCTAAGCACGTTATATTTAGATAAACTTTAATTTTAAGAGAAATGGCACCGATAAATTTTAATAAAAGTTTGCAAACTTAAGAGTTACCACACAGTTCAAGAGTAGAGGAAAAATCTTGCAAATGAAAATCTATAATGTAAATAATTTAAAAACCATATTTATAAGAGATAAAAAGCCTAGAAAAAAAAGGGAGGGGGTTGGTTCATAATATACACACACATAAAAAACATTCATCTGCCAATACTAACTTAAGGCTACTCTTTTCACTTTTTGGATTCCTTTTTATGATTAAAGATAAAATATATTACCCTTGTTATCGGTAGATAAAATCTTATAACTTTTTTCCAACCATAATATGTAACTTTTATACCACATGACAGGAAAAAAAATCACGCTCAAAGTATAGAACTAGGGTTAAGAATATCAAAACGATTTGGCCAGAAAAAAAAATCTATCTGGAAACAACTCTATTTGTGAGCTTGCCTCTGGGAATAGCATAATACTCTCTTCCATCTATCGTTAGAGATCATTTCCGCGTTGTGTTATATTGAGTGGAGCGTATGCACATCGATTTAGATGAAGAACAGACTCAAAAAATCGATATGCTAGTGGGTAAGAGTATTTCTTTTGCAATTGAGTTTGAATGTATACATATAATATAAACATGGTGTTATGATTAAGTATTTTGTTATATTTCTTTTCTAGGAGGATTAAAACTGGTTAAAATATTTTGGGTAATACTATTTATTTGAGAGAAGGCATTTAATTTTTATTTGTTTGGAAAAGAAAGTTTTCGAATTTATAAGCTGGAAAACGGAATTAGCTATTAAAATATAGTTTGTGAATTGCCTTAATTGTTTTACCACAGGTGATTTTTTTTAAAGAAATTAATATTAGACTATAAAAATAAAGCTAATTCGTTTTCGTTATGTAGTTAAAGAGAATTTGTATTTAGGATAACTGTAATTAATATTTTGTAAGGTTTGAATTTTGAAACGAGCAAAATATTTTGAAGTTTACGTTTTACGTTACCAACAAGCGTAAAATAAATACATTCATAATTACAAATCAAATTGCTATAAGAATTTTTTTTAAAAAAATAATACTAAATCAATCATTTACTTATTTGACCAACAACATAAAAATAATTTTTCCTCCCGCAAATGTGGAATTTATTGAAAATAAAGTCTCCATTGAAAATATCCAATGATGATGCTAAAGTTTAAAATTTAAACCAAGATTTATTTTAAGAACTTCGTAACTGTATTAAAATTTCTTTAATATAATTAAAAATGCTCGCGAAAAGTTAAATTTGATTATTTTAAAATATATTAAAAGGTATATTTTACTCGAAAAAAAAACTCATTATAACTTCAGGACATAATAAATATTATAATTTACGAAATTTTGGAATTTATCTTATTTTGTCATATAAAGTAACAGAACAGAAAATTCATTTATGTAAAATTAAGGTAATTTATATGTTTTAATTCCTATACGTAGAATTTCGTAATTAAACAATAATAATGAAATAGTATTGTTACTACAAATATTTATTTACTAGTTGGACTCAGGGACGTCTTAAGTTATGGGTCAACTGGGCCCGGGCCCAAGGCCTCAACTCGATCTCGCCTCACCCATAATAAGATCACATTTGAGTAATTTCAAAGGTCAAATGTTATTTTTACGGTTGTATTCTCCGAAAAACTGGGAATTTCGGATGATCTCTCAACAGAGGCTGCACCTGATGACCATCGTCCATGTATAGGCCCAGGCCTACACCATCACTACTCAGTCAGTTTAAAGGCGGGTAGTTGGTCCAGCCAAATTGTGCGATTGTAAATCATGCACTTTTATTTGTTTTGGATTAATGTTTATACGAGTTATGTTATATTTTTTCTACATTTGAGGTATCCGACTACGTTCGGAACCGTGATTTTGCAAAAGCGCGTAAATGGATAATTTTCATGATATTTAGTATCACTTAGATTAGAATACATGCATAAAATTGTTTTAAGGACATTTTGCCAAAAATTTTTTTATTTAAATACAATATTTTGGCAAACAATTAACTTAGAATAATATTTTTTGCAAATGTTTTCCTTTTGTGAAAAATGGTTCTATTATAATTATTTTTTGCCTGTATATAGCTCAGACCTCTCTACAGAGGCTCAACTAGAATTTTTGAAATATATAACTTAGAAGTGGGTTTATTCATATTTTACGGCAACAGAGGGTAGCCATTTTAAGAAAAAAACGCCAATAATTATTTCTATTGGTGGTAACTCTGAAAATAATGCGAATTTTTCAAAAATTCTAGTTGAGCCTTTGTAGAGAGGTCTGAGCCTATATACAGGCAAAATATTATTGTAATAGAACTACTTTTCACAAAAAAAGAACATTTGGAAAAAAGATTATTCTAAGTTAATTTTTTGCCAAAATATTATATTTAAATAAATTATTTTTGTCAAAATGTCCTTAAAACAATTTTATACATGTATTCTAATCTGAGAGACACTAAATATCCCGAAAATTATCCATTTATGCGCTTTTTTAAAATCACGGTTCCGAACGTAGTCGGATACCTTAAGGTGGAGCCTACATTTGTGTAGGGGCCCTGGGCCTACTTTTGCGAAGGTGCCCAGGGGCTCAAGAAAATTTAAGACGTCCTTGGATGAAATATAACTGTTTCCTCAATTATGAAATAACAAACACGGAGAATTCTTATCAAATTCTATTTTTTTCCATTAGCCTTTCAAGAATATTTTTACATACCGGTACTTTTCTTACACAAAGGAATATTTTAACAACTATCCGAATATTGAAAAGGCGTTTTCCGTTGACAGTTTTGACTTTTGTTAGACCAGTTGCGCTTTAATGATTCACAAAAAATAGAAAAACGCATTGTTTGGCGGGAAAATGTTTCAAACAAACAAAGGTCAATTAAAGTAAAATATTCTAAAGGAAGTCCAAGTTTTCTGCTTCCATTGTTTACTTAAATTGACGAATTACGCTATTCATTATTTATAGCATCAATTATATGTACGTTTTTAGATAAGTGTTGAATTATTTTAAAAGGTACATACGATAAACATACGGAAATTGGAAATGTTAAATGCTCTCTTTACGAAAGGCGTATTTTAACGATAATAATTCCTTGATTTATAGATCTGTTATTTTAATATAGATTTATCATGTTTTATTTATTACATCATATATCTATGTAAAAATAATCGTATTTTATTTGATAAAATAATTTGATTGTTAAAAAACAATGATTTTTTTTCCTGAGATTTCTGCCAAATAATTTTAGCAATTTACTTTTATTTTAAGATATTGCAAATTGTGAAGACAAAATAATTTTTTAGCGTTGAAATTTATCAAATTTGTGATTTACTCACTTGATTTATGGTCTGGTCTATAATTTTCGTATTTAAGTGTTATTCGAAATTCCTGATTTGTTTTAACAGGTTTCCGTTGTACAAGATCAACACAAAAAATAATTTTTGTTATTAAACGATGTAGGAAACTCCTAGAGAAATTTTCGATTTTTCTAACGAAAAATACTATATAGACTACTTTTAAGAAAATCAAAAATGTTTTTACTTTCGATTCACAAACTTTTGTTCATTCTGTGAATTGACTATCCAAACATTATTTAAGGTGACTGACTATGTCCATTTTTTTATATTTAGTATAAGTTAAATTAGAATATACTTATCAAATTGTTTTAAAGATTTTTACAAGAAAAAATTATTTAAATGTTATTTTTTTGGCAAAAAATTAAGAAAAAACAGCATATTTTCAAAGCATTTTCCTTTCATGAAAGCTGCTTCTATAATGGCAACAATTTTCCTGTATATAACTTTTACACAGGGACTGAACTAGGATTTTTTAAAAAATTCCCATTGTTTGCAGAATTACGACCAATCGAAATAATAACCACTGCGTTTTGTTAAAACTTCTCTACTCTGATGTAATAAAATATGAACAAATCGTCTAAATTATATATTTCAAAAAGCTCCTTTCAGTTCCAGTATAGAAGTCTTAGCTATTTATAGGCAAAATGTTATTATTCTAGAAGCATTTTTTATGAAAAGGGAATGTTTTGAAAATATATATGCTATTTTTACTTCATTTTTTGCTAAAAAGTTGCATTTATATAAATATTTTTTTATAATAATACTATTTTTAAAACAATTTTATGTGTATATTCTAATCCAAATGACATTTAATATAAAAAAAAATTATCCATTTATATAGTTTTCAAAATTACGGTACCTATTAAAGAAAATTGCCAACTCGTAACCATACATATTTCTCTCCTCTGTTTGTTCAATTAAGTCAAATTAATGCTATACTATAGATCAGCGGTTCATAAACTGTGGTCCGTGGACCCCTGGGGAGGGGTTTGCGAAATCTTCCACGAAATGTTGAAATTCCCCTGTTTTACATTCTTCGAAAGGTGTCGTGGAAAAATTGAAACATGTGCCATACTAGACTAGATCAGTAGACAGTCCCCAATGAAAAAAACTCTACTAGAGCTTATATTTTGGCGAAGAATATTAAGTTGGGGAGGGATGTTCAAAATCTTGAGAGTCCGCAAAGTCACGCTGATACATAAAGGGGGCGTGGTGATTGAAAGTTTAAAAAGCCACTGCTACAGATTAAAAAGATAATTCGAAATCTTTGATAGATAAAAAGGGTCTAAATTTATATAAGACCGATTAAAACAGAAATATTTGTGTGGTTGCTTTAAATTCAGACAAATTATAAAAGCATATTCTTCTGGTTTATTTCATTAATACAACGGTTCTTAAACTTTCGATCATCGCGGCCCCTCTTTATGTATCAGCCTGACATCACGGCCCTCCAAGATTTTGAACACCCCTTCCTGACTCCTATCACAAGACTGAGTGATTTAAAAGTTCCTTAATAAAACTAAGACTATGAATTCAGTTCTTAATCTTTGCACACGTGATTCTACTATACTTTTTGAAAATAAATATTACGTTGTAGTAATGTCTATGTAGTTGTAAACAATTAAAAAACTGAATTAATATTCTCGCTTGAAATACATGTTCTCGTAGAGTTTTTTCATTGAGGGCAACGCAATTGTGACGTTTGAGGAAATCAGTGGTAGCGTGAGAGTTATGAATTTAAATACTTGGTTTATTTACGTCACAGCTATTAATTACAGTATATATATTTACCTTGAAATTATTCAAAATATTGGTTATTTCATTAGGATTCAAAATATGATGTTTGAGAGGAAGGAGGCCCCAACCTTTCTCTTCGGTGTTTTCTAACGGACTTCCCTTTCTGCTCTCTCCAGGGTCTTGGGATAAAAGTGGTGACCCCTTTATCATCGAATTACATCCAGCTCGTGGGCGGAGTGGGGTTTTTTCACAGTCAAAGGTTGCCGGGGCGATGACAGAAGACATGACCTTGCTATATTTAGGGGTGCACATGTGCATAGGTACACGGTTATCCTATCCACAAAAAAAGCCGATTTTCAGCTGCATCACGCGAAAACGTCGCACAGTGATATCTAATCTAGGATGGTGCATCTTTCCATTTTGCATGAGAGCTTTCGGAATCTGTAAAATAGGGAAATCTTAACATTAAATGAGATACCTTCGCGGACTTTCTTGAAAGGCGCTGCGGAACCCATGAATCCACGGACCAGAGTTTAAGAACCTCTGTATTAATATGTCACTCATTTTATGTATTTCTATTTTGTAAATGAGTACTCTTCATTTATATTCCTCCTCTTATACATTTTTAAAACAATTCTTTACAAGAAAAAACTAGCACCTAAAGATATATACTGTAACTGAAATAAATAATTCAAAAACTAAAAAAAAAAAAATTACAACCACCAGTGTAAATGACAATGGGCAAAAAGAGATATTTTTATTCAACATCCTTTCATCGATATCAACAACCGCCTCTGGCTTTGCATAAATCAAATTTACATAATTGCATTTTTACTTCTAGTACGAGAACTTTCCGGAGAACCTTCTTTTGTAGATTTTATTTCTTTCCGTTGCAGCCAAAACCTTTAACGGAAAACTTGAGAACACGGCCACGAAATACGCTGACAGCGATTTATTGATTAGCCATTTTTTTTTCGTGGGATACTGTTCTTTTTGGGATGTCCGATGTACTCTGTCCAGTTTTCTGTCTATTCTACATCGGGAAGACATTGTTTTTATGGGATGTTTCTTGTGGGGAGGATTTTCTTTTGTTATAAAAAGGATTATTTTAGCTTTTTCTCTCTTTTGAAGCAGCGATAAACATCTCTTGTTGAAAAGAATTGTTAGTGTTCCAATAAAAAAAGATGAGAAGGCGAAATTTGTAGCCAAAAACATAAAACAAGTAATATAAAAAAATGTTTTAAAGGCAATTCCTACTTAGGTCAACAAAGAGTTACTACAAGTTTAGTTACTTTCTATCAAATCATTATAATTAATATAAATATGTTTTTCATATGATAGAATCACAATATTAAGTGGCAGTTAATTTTTATTAATTATCATAAAAGTATCGTATTGTCATCCAAAACAATCGTGCATATAAAATTTCAGTTCAGCAGAATGCTTTAAAACGTAAGAAAAAAAATATTTTAAAGTTTTGACCCAACTCGCTAAAAATGAAGACGTGACTGTATCTATAATTCTTTAAATAATTAAATTCAGTCAATTTTAATTTATTAAAATTAAATTCCCGTATTGTCACCCAAAACAATAGTGTATAGAAAATTTCAACTCAAATGAGCGCTTTAAAATGTAAGAAAAAACTTTTTAAAGTTTTGACACAAGTCACCAAAAGGATCACTAAGTCGCCGAAAATGCTGCCAACGTGGCTATATCTGTAATTCTTTGGATACTTAGTTTTGATCAATTAATTTTTGTTAATTATAGTTAAATTACTGTATTGTTATCCAAAATAATCGTGTATATAAAATTTCAGCTCAATTGAGTGCTTTAAAATGTATTTTATTAACAATTGAAAATTTGAACAAGATATATATAGGGAGATAGTGAACTAATAGTAGAAATTGAAAAAAAGCAACCCTTAATGTATATTTTTTATATTAATTTTTAAAAATTTTTATTCTTTACTAAGATACTTAAAGTTTATTTATAAGTAAGAATATTTGCTGCATTTTATTTATGAAGAAATAGCTAGTCAGTATATTTAACACAACGAGCTTTAAAGTTTCTGTCTATCAGCCATTTTAAATCAAACGTTATATAAATTCAATAGAACTTCAAATTATCTCATCAAATAAAATATTCCATTTATTGGAACACAATAAAACACAGTGAAAAAAACTTTTTAAAAAGTCTTTCGAAAATATCGAAAGTATTTTTGTTTAATTTTGTGATTCGTAAGTAAATTTTAGGTCTATAAAAATACTTTAAAAAATTACCTCATCGAAATGTAATTTATATAAATTATCATTATACCACATTTTTTTTAAAAGAAATTTTTCTAAAATTTTGTGGGAGTCTCTCTTAGTAAAAGTTTTACATTTTTAAAATAAACTTTCTCGATTCATATTTGTAATTTGTTTCAATTATGTTTCTTCTCTAAAACTTTTGGTAGAGGACATGAGAATAGACAGAATATTATTTCAATAGTATAGAATTATAAAATGAAACAGAGAATATAATTATAAGCATCAATTTTTTAAAGGCGGTTCATATAATACGGCAGGGGTTCGTAAAAGAGGAAATATTCTTATTTTATAAATCGCTGGGGTTAAAAAACCGGCGCCTGGCTCTTTAAAGTAAACTTTAATGAAAATGTATGATGTATTATTTCAAAAGTAGACATTTTTAAGAGAATATTCTTAAGAAATTATTAAAATTGAAAAGAGAAATTCACGTTTAGAAATGTCAAATGTTTATAAAATGAATCAAATTATTTGCTAAAGAAATAAATTAGTTCTTATAAGCTTTTTTTTTATCTAAAAACACACACACACACACAAGTAATATAAAAAAAAATTAAGTCAATTCCTACTTAGATCAACAAAGAAATTTTTTATTTTAGCTACTTTTTATTAAATAGTTACAATTAATATAAATATGTACAGAATCACAATATTAAGTGGTAATTAGTTTTTATTAATTATCATTAAAGTATCATATTGTCATCCAAAACAATCGTGTATATAAATTTCAGTTCAACTGAATACTTTAGCACGTGAGAAAAAAAAACCCTTTCAAGTTTTGACACAAGTCGTCAAAATGGTCGCTAATTTACCAAAAATGGTGCCAACGTGGTTGCATTAGTAATTCTTTAAATAATTAGTTTTAATCAATAAATTTTTATTAATTATTTTTATATTTTTGTATTGTCATCCAAAATAAACCTGTATATAAAGTTTCAGCTCAATTGAGCGCTTTAAAATGTATTTTATTAACGATTGAAAATTCCAGCACAAGATAAATAAATAAATATATAAATAAATAAATATGTAGAGATTGTGAGTTAATAGTGTAGGAATTGAAAAAGGCTAATACATTGAATAAGAAGAATGTTAGAGAAATGATATTTTTTAAATGTGGGAGACACAAATTCCATAAAACCGGTGACAGAAACACTGTAAGAGTCAAAAAATACTCTACTAACCAAACATGGGTAACACGTTTTAAGTCTGTAGTTCTAAAACAGGAATTCTTGGTCTATTACGACCCCGTAACTACTGACCCCTTCCTTTGGTGCATATTTCCGTAAAACTCAATTTTAGTGGAAACTCATCAAAAAAAATCATGGCTACCAGGGTTCAAGTCTGTAGGCCTAATAGGGCAAAAAGTGGAATTTTTTTTTATCTATTTCACCCTCACAACAAACAACTCTTGTCCTTGGAAGTCGATATCCGCAAACCAGTTATTAGTGGATCTCTATTCAACAAAAGAAACATGTTACCTAAATTCCAATTCTGTAGGTCTAAAAGTTCACGAGATGTTGTGATGAGTGAGTGAGGCGTTGAATAGGCGTTGTCTTTTGGGCATCCGGACTGTAACACAGTCCTCAATCCCATGTCATGATAGAACTTGGATGGGGGGCTTGACGAGAGTGGGTTTTTTTATTCTGCTGAGGGGCATGGCGGCGCTTGGTTGGACGATGGAATCAGGGAGGCGTGGCTAACGTGCTTCGTCAGGGTGGGAGATTTTCAAGGTTTTTTGGCATGATTGAGAGCTTAGAGGCTGCTCTCTGGTTGTGGATGCTTGGTAAAGTGATCATTGACTCCAATTGGCTGCCCTGGGGGTTGGAGATGAGTGAGTGAGTCGCTTTTACACTACATATATAGAGAGATAGATAAATATTATGTTTGATCTATGCATTATTTTTCTCAAAAATATTTCCAAGGTTTGATTGAAGCTTAAATTTTGCTTAATCTATAAGATAGAAATGTAGGGGAGGAAAAAAAATCTCTGTTATAGCAATTCAAACTTTAAAAAGAAATCCGGCTGGGTGACGAGGTTGGTTTGTCGCTGGTCTTCTGCACCCAAGGTTACAGGTTCGACTCCGGCCCAAGTCGATGGATTTTCATGATGTAGAAAATCGACAGCGGCCATGTCGTATGAATATACGGCATGAAAAAGATCCCTAGAGTGTCCGTTTGGCTTCGATGTTCTCGGCAAAATTAAAATCCTAGTTAGGGTTCGCATCGTCAGAGCTAAGGTGTCTCCCTCTAGGAAGGAAATTGGGCGTCAAAATTACCTGCGGCGATTGGTATCCACCTATGTGGTGCCGCACTAAAAAGAGGTACCAGCTTCCGGGAATGTACTAGGTCTCCAATGATTAATCACCAATCCGCAGCTCATTAGAAATAAAAATCACTTTTAAAAGAAACGTACAAATTCTTTAAAAAGCAAAATATTTAATCACCACCAAGATCAAACAATTTAAAAAGAACGTTGTTGTTTCTATAATCTGAAACCTCCAAAAATTTATTACAATCGGTGAATACACGCAAAACAAAAACATCTGATTAACATGCAAACTTCCTAAATTTATATTTAAATACATAATCATATATTTTGCGGATGGTAGAATTCTTGAAAATAAGCATTAACTACGCCTTCAAGCATCTTTTGAGTTTTATGCTGCTTCTTTATCTTAATTAAATCTGAAATGCTCACTACTTCCGTTTTATTTGGAGATTATGGCTGAATTCCGAAAGCAATTTAAGGAGTCTCCAATAATAATTGGCTCACCCGACAATCGCAAAAATTAAGCAGGGGATCTTCCAAAAATTACAGAAAAATAAATTAAATTTAAATGAGAAAATTAAAATTTCTACAATTTTTAAAATTTTAATCTGAAATTTTTTTAAAAAAAATATTGGCAAATTCTGAAATTTAAAGAATAAATGTAAATAAATGTGGTTTTTTTACAATACAATAGCGCATATATAAAAATTACACACAACCGATTGAATAACAATAATATTATTATTCATAAACTAGTTTTTATAATAATATTCGGTTGAATTTAAACGAGAAAAAGAAATTAGGAACAAAAGCGCACAAAGTCGAACAAAAACATTTAAAATTAAATGCGTCAAAAAAATAAATAAGGAGAGAGAGAGAGAGAGAGAGAGAGAGAATTTTTATTCATCATTCATTTTTAACCCTCCAACCCATGGAAAACGTAAATCTCACGTTTACTTTTGGCTATACAGTTTTAAGGGTCCTATTATTATCAATGTCAATCGTTGTGCGTAATTCAATGGATATGTACGTGTGAAGAGATTTTGCGTCTCCATCAATAAAAAGACGGTTATTGTTTTAGTTTAATAAATTGGTCAGTCCATCCTCTAAGAACTTTTCAGTTTTGCTCATGCTACCATTTACGTCTACTTTCACCAATTAATTTAATTTCAATAGTATATTATACTAATAAAAAAATTGGTGTTTTATTCGATTGAAATATTTTTCTTAAAAAATAAAGTCCTTAGATGGCTAGAAATGTTCTTCGCAAAACAACATAGAACAGTTAAATATGTTGCATTTTAAAATCGTAAAGGGGGATATTATCAGTTTCGTCACCTCGTCATCCGATCATGTTTAATTAAGAAACTTTTTATTTTACCTTAGAATATCATAATTGTTTTCTCCTGTTCACATACGCGCTATGGGAAAGGAGTTTTCCTTAACACGTTCAGGACCATGATCACACACACACACACTCACACATATATATATACATATATTATATATATTTTATATATATATATATATATATATATATATATACATATATATATATTATATATGTATATATATATTATATATAAATAATATATATATTATATATTTTATATATATATATATATATATATATATATATATATATATATATATATATATATATATATATATATATATATATATATACTAGAGGATCCGACAGACGTTTTCCTGTACACACATCTTAAATTCAAAAATTCCAAATTTTTATGAAAAAGCTTTAACAATCTGGACCGTTTTGAGTAAAATTTGTATTAAAAAGTTATTACAATGTAATTAATTATGTGCCAAGTTTTATACTTCTGAGTTGCTTAGAAGTGAAACACACACACAAACTATTTCCGATAAGAAATAATTTTAAATAAAAAAAAGTTTAATAATGTGTGTAATCAATTAGCTACACAAATAGATTTGTAGGTTAGGTTAATTGTTGTCAACGCACGTGTAAACTTAATAGAAAATCATGTAAAATACTCACTTCAATTGCATAATAAATTTGGAGAATGTATAGTTTTTTATGCACACTTCAAAACTCTTCAAACACTAATTACATCTGAATGTAATAATTTAATTAACCCACGATTTATTTCAATAAAAGAATAACACGAAGTGACAAAATATTTTCCTGAAATGATCACAGCACCAACTGTCGGGACCAACTTGAATTATAATAAAAGATTTTTGAATATTCGATACTGCGATCGTAGCGCAGTCTGCCGGATCCAATGTAAAATTTTCCAAGATCAACAATTTATAAATAAAAAATTAATTAAATAAACATTTCTAAGCCGAATTATAAATCTAAATCATTCTCGAGTCCACTGGAACAGACAAAAACTTTCATCAAAATCGGTCCAGCCGTTTAGGAGGAGTTCAGTTACATACACACGCACAGAAGAATTACATATATAAAGATTATTTGAAAAGATATTAATTAAAAACGCTAAAAAGCGTGTATCGTCTGCATTTTCGTAACAATAAAGACTGAGTTTGGCCAGTTTGGCTGAAAATCAATTTTCAACGCCAATTTACGTCTTTTTCAATTCCTACTATTAGCTCACGATCTCTATACATATTTTATTTGTTTGTTTATTTATTTATTTATCTTGGTGGAATTTTCAATCGTTAATAAAATACATTTTAAGCACTCAATTGAGCTGAAATGTAATGTACATGATTATTTTGGATGACAATACAATAATTTAATTATAATTAATAAAAATTAATTCATTAAAACTAATTATTTAAAAAATTACAAATAAAGCCACGTTGGCAACCCTTTTGGCGACTTATGTCGAAATTTGAAAAGGTATTTTTCTCACGTGTTAAAGCATTCAGTTGAAAGGAAATTTTATATACACGATTGTTTTGGATGACAATACGATACTTTAATGATAATTAATAAAAATTAATTACCACTTAATGTTGTGATTCTGCCCTATGTATATACATATTTATATCAATTGCAACTATTTAATAAAAAGTAGCTAAAATAAATTTTTTCTTGGTTGATCTAAGTAGGAATTGATTCTAAATTTTTTTTTATATTACTTGTTTATAACAATAGCGTTATTACAACAATGCAGGTGAATGTTGAGTTGTATTTTTTGAATGTTTTTAATTAATATCTTTTTAACTAATTGCGGTATCGGACTGAATTGTGAATCTAAACCATTCTCGAATTTACTTGAACCCACACAAAACATTTCATCGAAATCGGTCCAGCCGTTTAGGAGGAGTTTAGTGACAAATACACACACAGAAGATATATATATATATATATATATATATATATGATCACTTCAGGGAACACGGTAACATATGTGAGATTATGTTCAGTTCGCACGTGATCACACTGAATTTGGAATGATTATAAACTTTAAATTTCGGCTTATTTTATGTAAAGTAACGATTTTATATGAATTTTTAAATGGATTTTAAAGGAATTTTTAAATCATTCGGTCCAGTAGGGGTTTTAATAGTGAATAAAATTCTTCATGAATTTATTTAAGAAGATTAAAAAATCACCCGGTTTGGAAGATTAAACGTTAAGTAGTTAATATTTACTATTTTGTCACAGCTGCTTTTATCACGAACTAGCCGTTACCCATCCACTTCACTGGGTATTTCTCGATGTTGTATATATGTATACTGTTTACATATATATTAATTATTGGTATCTAGCATTAATAATTCGATTGTATTGAAAAATATATTTATAGCTGTTACACTCTCGCCCCTGGAAATAAAAAGAACATAAATTATAATATCTAATTTCTATTTATATCTAAAATATAGAAGTAGAAAGATTTTTTTCGCTCACTTAACCTAATAATCAAGTGGATTTCCACCAAAGCAACTTTCAGTGGAGCTCTACTCCATAAAATAAACATGCGTGCTAAATTTCAAGTTTAAATCTAACAGAGCAAAAAACGGAATTTTTATCATCAATACCTTGTTGATAGCATTCTTAGCGGATTCCAATTCAACAAAAGAAGCATGCAAACCAAATTTTATTATTATAGTCTTAGCAGTTCAAAAACGGGAATTTTGTTTATCAATACACCCCAATAACTCTCCCCGCTTCCCCCTGGAGTTGATTTCTGTAAAATCCATTCTTAGTGAAACTCTATTCAACGAAAGAAAAGTGCTCAACAAATTTCAAATAAATAAGTTAAATTCAAAAACAGGATTTTTTCTATAACATGCATTAATCCCTCGCAACCCCACCCCTTGGGGTACCGTTTTCGCAAAAAATCTTTGTAAAAGGAACTTTACTCCATGAACGGAACATACCATCTAATTTTCAAGCAGGTGGTTCTATTAGTTGAAAAGCGGAAATATTTATCTATTACGCCGCTTAATGCCCCTCAGTGACCCTTGGGGATCAATTTACCCCCAAAACTATTTTGTAGCGGATCTCTACACCATCCGCTTACCAAATTTTAAGACTGTACGTCTAATAGTTTAAAAATGGAAATAATTATCTATAACGCCCCTTAAGCCCCCGCAACACCACTTAGGAAACGATTTTCATAAAACCCATCTTAAAGCGGATCTCAACTTAATGAATGGAATCAGCTTACTAAATTTCAAGGTTTTACGTCTAATAATTTAAAAAAGGAGTTAATTGCCTATAACGCTCCTTAATTCTCCACAACACCACTTAGGGTCGATTTTCACAAAATCCATTTTGCAGCGGATCTGTACTAAATGAAAGGAATCCGCTTACCAAATTTCAAGACTGTACGTCTAATAGTTTAAAAATGGAAATAATTATGTGTAACGCCCCTTAAGCGCCCTCAACGCCCCTTGGAGGTCGATTTTCGTAAAAATCATTATGTAGGGAATCTACTTTATGAAAGAAATCTGTGTACCACGTTTCACGATTGTACATCTAATAGTTTAGTAATGGAAATAATTATCTATAACGCCCCTTAAACCTCCGTAACGCCCCTTGGGGTTCGAACTTTGCAAAATCCGTTCTTAGCTGACGTCTACTTCATGAAGGGAACCTACCTACCAAATTTCAAGTCTGTAGGTTTAATAGTACCTGAGATATCGTGATTAGTCAGTGAGTCAGTCAGTCAGTCAGTGAGTGAGTGAGTCGCTTTTCTCCTTTATATATATAGATGTACTGTTATTTAATTACTAACTGGTATATCCATTCTTCGCAAGGGTGACTTGAAAAATTAAATAATACAGATTGAAGGATAAAGAAGTTTTTAATGAATTAATTTTACGTGAATTGCAAATTAAACAAAAAAAGATTTTGCATATCTCAGATGAACATAAAACTATATTTATTAAATTTTAAGTAGTTAAGTCAAGCTACTTTTATAGATCGAGCTTTATTGGAGCTTTGAGAAAGATTAGACTTACGCTTTCGCGGCATAATTCTTAGTAGTTACTTTTTCTACACTTCCAAAAATTACAGTACGGTAGTTATTATTATTTTTGTACTTAAAAAATGCAATACCTGCCTATTCAATTAAAATTACAGCGTTATAATTAACTACTAACCACAAACAAATTATGCAAATTTGTCCAAATGATGTAGTATGAAAGACAAAGTTTATCTACTTTAAATACCAGAAGCGATACAAGTATTTATTTTGATTTAAGGATCAATTTGTTAAGGATCAGTTTTTATTGTATTTATGGATCACTATTTTTTGGCGATAACGGCTTACACATGAAAAAAATCAATAGTAGCTATTCAAATAAAGAGAGACTTGTCACAACCTCTCCCTTCGAAATTTAGTTTTATTTGGAAATAAAAAAATAGTTATTACACTGATAAAAGCAATAAATTAGAAGCGAGCGTGCCCCTGGCGTAGACAAAACAAAAATGGAAAGTTTTGCTTCACACATAAAAGGTAAGATTTCAGCTGTTGCGGGCTTTTTTGCAGATGGCAGAATTTTTTCCTACAAACTAGACAATTATCGTTATATTATGGACACTTCACACAATCCCTTTATAAATTATAGCCTCTGTGTTATTCTGATGTATAAGCTATATTATTGTAAAGTTTCATTAAAACCCACTCAGTTGTTTTGCATGAATGAGTAACAATCGCACATCCATACAAACTTTCTCGCGTTTATAATATTAGTAAGGATGAAATACCCAAACACACATGCATGCTAAACTCCACTGTTTTATCCCCGATTTTACAGTTTTAACCGCTTGATTCGCACGTGCGTGCATGTCATTGAAGATTCGGTATTTTCAGTTAACCTATATGCTTGCAGATGATAATGAATAATTGAAAATAATTTTAATTTCTTAATTCCACGAATATCAATTCAAAGTCGGAAGTCTGATTTTTACATTTCTTTCTTTCCCTGGTGTTTTCAATAACAATTTTAAAATCATACAAATTTATGAAATATCAAATTCTTTAAATCGATTCTTTCTGCCAATATTTTCAACCTTTTTTTTTGAATGAAAACAATTAAATATAAACAAATTCTTTAACAATATGTGGCAACCATTATTATCTGTACTTTTTGGATTAGCTAAAATGTTAATAGCACAAATTATTTATATATTTCTTGCAATGAAACAATGCAACTTACCATTGATAACTGTGTTTTCTTAAAATAGTTTCGTGAAATAGAATAATTATCTACTTGAAGGAATCTTTCTAGGCCATTAAAAACTTTTAAAACGTTATTTATTGTGAAGAACGCTTTAGAGACTGGGCATTAGTTAATGCTCTTTACAAGCAATTTAAGGTCGCCGTAACAAGAAATTAAGAAATAATTCAACTCGCATAAATATGTGAAATGAAAATGACCTTCAAGAAAAAAAATTCCTGTGAGTTTCCTGTTCTTTTATGTATGGTATTGAATTGAGAGTTAAAATGGAGATGCAATGTGATACTATCTTGTAAAAAAAAGAAAGATTTTATTTTTAAAAAATTATATTTCTTTTGGTCGTTACATGATATAATGAATAATTTTTCAAATTCGAATAAAAAAGCTCAACATTTCGATTTGATAAAATATATATATAAGTTTTTTTATATTTCAGAAAAACAAAAAATAATACATTATTTCATTTCTAAGTTCATTAATAATTTAAAAATGAATATCGTTTACGGTATTTAAAAAAAAGAAAGTGAATTTCACATTTATTAAAAAAAATATAACTTATTTAGATTACAGATGATATGTTGCTACAAAAATAATTAATTAGATTTGTATCATAAATTTTAAATAGATTTCTCATAACATTATATATTTGAGAAAACATCACAAATTACTTAAAAGAACATAAACATGGGAACAATAAAAATAATGGTTGTATTTTAAACGTTTGTTCTTTTCTCTTTCTTTTTTTGATCAAAACATATCTAATCTAAAAAAATATAACCACTCTTACTGAAGAGAATTAGTTCATTTTACCTTCTAACTCTTCGCATTGGTTTATTAGTATAAGAAAATTCATTGAAATAATTGGAATGTATTCCGAAATAATTGAAAACGTTCTCAGCCTTTTTCAAATAAATAATTACGAATTTTTCTATTTATTTTACAAGCAAACCAAAATTTTCTTTAAAAATTTTTTTTTTCCGTAAAGATATCTGAAGAAGGAGAGTAAATGATAACAATAGTATTATAAAAACAACAAAAAAGAAAAAAACAATTGCAATACCGCTATCGATATAGTATTACTTGCTTCTAGCTATTATTTAGTTCAAAAATGAAGAAGAGACAATTTTTATAAAAATGAATATAAGGAAAATTACTTAGAATGAAGTGTAGAATTCGAATAAAAAATGTAGTCTTATTAATATAGTTCAAAAAAGAAATTCTAACTATAATATGAGAAGAAAAAAGAACAGTTAATAATAGGTAAAATATTTTAGTACATAATTTTAAGATATGTTTGGAAAAAAAATTGTTCAAAAAATTTAATATTACATGATTTCAAACGCATGATTGTTCAATAATTATTTTTTTTTTGTAATCATACAAATAAAAAATTAATTTAAAAATTGCAAATGTTACCAGAATTACCAGGTTGAATTCATGTTTGGAATATATTTAGAACTTTCAGTCATATGCTAGAATAATTTTAAGATCCTTTTCTTAATGTAGTTCCTATCCATAACTTAAAATTTTATACATGTGTCCTTCAAAATAAAAGCTAAAACTTGAAACCATTCTGAGAAAGTGGCGTTTCTAAATGATGATGTTCGACACTTCTCTTCGCAACCGATATTTTTTGAAACTTTAAAAACGCATAAGTTTAATAAAATTCTTTACCGTAAAATCCGGCGTATAACGCGCACCTAGACTTTCAAGCTGCAATTTTTAATTTTTAGGAACATTCGCCGTATAACGCGTACCCTTTTTTTTTACAAGAAACCTGAAATGTATGTATGTAATGCTCTTATATTTTGAAGTCATTTATTCGACGTATTATTCCAGGTTTATGAAAAAAATAGTATACTTCTACAACCCTTTTAAAAGTATCAGGAGTGTCATTTCTTTTAAATAAACAGTATTTTGATATGTGTAGAAATCTCATTTTTTATGCTCATATTTTTTTTACTTTTAAAAGTATCATTTTTATACCTGGCGTATAACGCATTCCTTCAAATTTCGATCTTATTTTTTGACATAAAAGTGCATGTTATACGCCGTATTTTACGGTATTTCAAATGGTGATAAGGATTCAAAATTGGTTGAGCAAATTTAAAGCAATTACGAAGTATTTCAATTAAATCCCAAATTCAACTATTTTAATTGTAGTTTCCAAGATTTTTCTTACTTTTTGCGCTAATACAAAACTCGAAAATCTGCTTTAGTTTGGAAGAAATTTGTTGCTACGGTAAAAATTCGAAACCGCACAAAAGATGAAATTGGCTCAGAACATAATTACACCCAAAGCTGCTCTTTCAAAACATTTTCATTTCGAGAGCGTTTTCTCTTCAGGATTAAATACTATTTTTTATCGAGAAAATAAATAGGGCGGTATTAAACCAAGACCAAGAATATTTCTAAGAGTCTTTTAAATGTATAAACAATCCTCTCCAAGATAATTAGTTATTTTAATCAAAATAAATCATGCGACTTTATAACTATTATTCTCTTTGAAACAGTCTTCTTTGACAGTAGAATTTTCAAGGAATTTACTTCTAAATTGTCTATTAGAAATAGTTTTGAAATGGAGATGGTATCTCATTTTTGGTGTTGTTCTATCATTTTCTAGTCATTCATGTAATCCAAGTGTTGCATGTACTAATTTGAGAATAGTAGTTATATTTTTTTATATTAAAATAAAGTACAGTGGGTGATGGTCAACGAACATAATCCGTTCGAAGACTATATGTTCGCTATCCGAATAGTTCGTTAACCGATCATCGATTCACCATAGACTTGTATGTGAAATCGATTAATTCGTTCTGGAGATCCTAAAAATAAAATTTTAAAAAATGTATAATTTCTTAGTAAGTTTTTTAAAAAATAATACATACATATATAGCCATGCATATTAATCAGTCCTTTTCATTTTTTGCTTATGGGGCGTTGAAGAACATGTCCAATGTCGATTGCTTTTCTCTCTTTTTCAGGATTTTCCGAAAGTAATTAATAGCATTGTCGTTGTAAATATCGCCAACCCTACTGACATCAGCTTGGTTTGGGTGTCATTCTAAGACCATTGCTCTGACAGCATCCCACTTTTTAAGAAGACCTTTAATGACAGATGTCGGCATTGGTCCTCTTTCGTCTTCCCCTTGTTCAGAAGGAGACACATTTCGCTGTGTTTCTTGGTGTTCTTCATTCAAAATTTCTTGCAGCTCTTCTGTCGTCAGTTCATCTTCATGTCCCATTATGAGCTCTTCTATGTCATCCTCGTTCACCTCCAATTAAAGATCTCTAGCAGTTGTCAAAATTTCATCCATAATTTCAGGGGTGTCTCCCTGATCACGTCCGAATACGTGTTCGTTATCCAAACACAAAAAATCTTTCTTGAAAGTGTTCGTTATCCGAACACAAAAATCTTTCGTGAAAGTGTTCGTTAACCGATCTGTTCGTTAACCAATTACCCACTGTATATGTGTGTGTGTGTCTAAAATCACATTGGGCCAGATATTTTAAAAATAAAGATAAGTAAAAAAGGTATATATATCTATATATATAAAGGAGAAAAGCGACTCACTCACTGACTGACTGACTCACTGACTGACTAATCACGATATCTCCGGAACTATTAAACCTACAAACTTGAACTTTGGTAGGTAGGTTCCCTCCATGGTGTAGACGTCAGCTAAGAAGGGATTTTGCAAAGTTCGAAACCCAAGGGGCGTTATGGGGGTTTAAGGGGCGTTATAGATAATTATTTCCTTTACTAAACTATTAGATGTAAAGTCGTTAAACTTGGTACACAGATTTCTTTCATAAAGTAGAGATTCCCTACATAATGATTTTTACAAAAATCGACCTCCAAGGGGCGTTGAGGGCGCTTAAGGGGCATTATACATAATTATTTCCATTTTTAAACTATTAGACGCACAGTCTTGAAATTAGGTAAGCGGATTCCTTTCATAGAGTACAGATCCACTGCAAAATGGGTTTTGTCAAAATCGACTCCCAAGTGGCGTTGTGGAGTATTAGGTGGCGTTATAGGCAATTAACTCCTTTTTTTAACTATTAGACGTAAAATCACGAAATTTAGTAAGCTGATTCCATTCATTAAGTAGAGATCCGCTATAAGATGGGTTTTGGGAAAAATCGTTTCCTAAGTGGCGTTGCGGGGGTTTAAGAGGCGTTATACATAATTATTTCCATTTCTAAACTACTAGACGTACAGTCTTGAAATTTGATAAGCGGATCCTTTTCATGAAGTACAGATCCCCTACAGAATGGGTTTTGTGAAAATCGACCCCAAGTGGCGTTGTGGAGAATTAAGGGGCGTTATAGGCAATTAACTCCTTTTTTAAACTATTAGACGTAAAATCTTGAAATTGAGTTAGCAGATTCCATTCACTGAGTAGTGATCTGTCATAAGATGGGCTTTGTGAAAATCGTTTCCTAAGTGGCGTTGCGGGGGCTTAAGGCGCGTTATAGATAATTATTTCCATTTTTAAACTATTAGATGCACAGTCTTAAAATTTGGTATAAGCTAATTCCTTTCATGGTGTAGAGATCCACTACAAAATTGTTTGGGGAAAATTGATCCCCATGGGTCACTGAGGGGGATTAAGGGGCGAAATAGATAAATATTTCCGCGTTTCAACTAATAGAACCACCTGCTTGAAAATTAGAAGGTATGTTCCGTTCATGGAATAAAGTTCCTTTTACAAAGATTTTTGCGAAAACGGACCCCCAAAGGAGTGGGTTTGCGAGGGATTAAGGCATGTTATAGAAAAATTCCTGTTTTTGAATTTAACTCAATTACTTAAAATTTGTTGAGCACTTTTCTTTAGTTGAATAGAGTTCCACTAAGAATGGATTTTACGGAAATCAACTCCAGGGGGAAGCGGGGAAAGTTATATGGGCGTATTGATAGACAAAATTCCCGTTTTTGAACTGCTAAGACTATAATAATAAAATTTGGTTTGCATGTCTCTTTTGTTGAATTGGAATCCGCTAAGAATGCTGTCAACGAGGTATTGATGATAAAAATTCCGTTTTTGCTCTGTTAGATTTAGACGTGAAATTCAGCACGCATGTTTATTTTATGGAGTAGAACTCCACTGAAAGTTGCTTTGGTGGAAATCCACTTGATTATTAGGTTAAGTGAGCGAAAAGAATCTTTCTATTTCAATTTTAGACATAAATAGAAATTAGATATTATAATTTATGTTCTTTTTATATCAAGAGGTGAGAGTGTAACAGCTGTAAATATATTTTTCAATACAATCGAATTCTTAATGCAAGATATCAATAATTAATATATATGTAAACAGAATACATATATGCAACATTGTGAAATACCCAGTGAAGCGGGTGGGTAACGGCTAGTATATATATATATACTTACTTACTTCTATATATGTATATATAAATAAAGAAGAAAGCAACTCATTAATTACAAGATCTCCCGAACTATTAGACCTATAGATTTGAATTTTCGCACGCGTTTCTTTTGTTGATCTGCTGAGATCAGGTTTTGTGAAAATAGACTTCCAGGAGGAGTTACAGCGTCGCTATAGACTAAGAACTATTTGACTTGAAATTTGGTAGGCGCGCTTTTTTTGTTGAGTAGAGATTTGCTAAGAGCGGGCTTTGTGGAAAATAACACCCAAGAGGGGTAACAGGGGTGTAATAGAAGGTAAATTCTCGTTTTTGCTCGTCGCTATTAGACTTACAGACTTTAAATTTGGGTTGTGTGTGTCTTTTGTTGATTAGAGTTGCGATTAGAATGGGTTTTGCGCAAATAGACAATAAAATTGAAGTTACAGGGGTGTTCCAATTAATTGCACTACTGTTATAGAATTTCAAGTTCTGTCCTTTTTAAATCAAGTGCCGAGAGTTATGAGTATGTTTTTGAGTACAATCGGAACCTCATGTTCGTGTTTAGATATCAATTATTTAAGGAAGGCTAAAATCATATTTTTTTGACAATTTGAGATTTTTACATTTTCAAATTGTATAGATTTTAACCTTTCTAAAAATGCCTTACTTTAACCTTTAAGGTAATTAGAAGCCCTTAAAACCTATTTTTAAATAATCGTTGAATTTGGGCCACACCCATTTGAATGGCGAAAAATGTAAATAAAGTACTACGTTTTTGCTTTGAAATTGAACGCCAGACATAAACCAAAACATGTATCTTTTATTGTAAATTGAGCCTTTTATTTTTTTTTATTTCCTAGCCGATTAGAAGTCTCACTATATATATTAAAATCAATTTATCTCAAAATGTGAATTTTGATGTTCGATGTACCTTTTCTGAGAAACTACGGTTCACAGGTATGTAAATTTTTTATGATATATTTATAATGATTGCTAATATATACTAAAATGAGCTTTTTGTAAAAAACTCAAAAATTTATTTTTTACAACTTTTTATGTGAAAAATGGGTCAAATTTCGCAAAATGTTTGATAAAATGTCATAAATTATTAAAAAATTCAAAATTAGCTAAAGGCTCATTTTAGTATAATGAGAAAGGCGTACTTTAAATGTATCAAAAATTCCAAGCACGTACATATAACAGATTTTGAGAAAAGGTGCATCGAAAACAGCCAATTTAACATTGTCAGTATATATATAGAGAGAGAGGTTCCCAACTCCTCTTAAAAACAATATATAGATTTACAACATGATAAAATACCAAGAGAAGCGGATGAGTATTGGCTAGTACTATGTAAGAAGTGACAAGGATATAAAATCCAAAAGCCGAACAGGGATATTCTGTATTGCATAATTTATAACTCCTTTTCTATGTTTTCACTCTTTTATTCAAGAAGAAACAAGTATTAAGAAGCTTAACAAGGGATAATCCTTTGATAACAGAAGGAAAAATACTTAGAAGCTTACTTTTTTTTATTTTTCTAGAGAATTACTAGAATTTTAATTGACCAATTTAGAGAAAGTATAATAAACATCAAATAAAAAATTCTAGTAAATCGGCTTTGTTATATAACATACGTAATACTTTGAATTGTTGTTTTTGCCCTTTTCCTTTTAAGTGACAGTCACTTTTAAAATGCTCAGTAAAAACCTCAATTGCATTTTAAATACACTGTGAGGAATGCTTTAATATACATATTATTATAATTTATGAAATGGTACAAGTTTTATGTATTTGTTTATTATTATTAATAAAATTTTAAAAAAGACCCTGAGAAATATAAATGTAATAAAACTATTTAAAATTCTTTTATTAGAAAACATTACGATTGTTAACAAACACTTTGGCAAAAACGAATCTTTTAACAATTCTTTATTGCTAATTTTATGATTATTAACTCAAATGTCACGTGACCACGTGGCCAAAATCATGAAAAAATCGCTAATAATTTGTTGCATTCTTTTTCTGACGGTTATGAAACAGAGTAAGACTAAAATGATTTAATTATTTAATTGGCAAAAAAAGCTTCGTGAGCTTTAAAAAAAATCCCATGCAAATAAATAAGAACAACTTAAAACTATTTCAAATAAATAAATTTAAATAAGAACAATTTTATTTTAATTACTTTCAAGTCAGAGAAAGAAACTTAAGTTGTATTAATACGTAAAAAAGGCAAGGAAAGATAAATATACAAAATATTGATAAAAAAACGATTTCATTTACATTTATTTACATGCTTCGTTTATTTTTAAATCGATAATCTTCACAAATCAAGTAATTGGAGCTTTAAAAACATTTTCATCTTATTTATTTATGAAATACATAACTTTATAGTTTATTTAATTTAAAAGATATGACAGATTTGAATATTTTTATTATTATTATTAAATTGCGCAAAGTAAATCTCACGCTAAAATGTAAAGATGCCAGATAAGATTATGTCAAAACTAGAAATATGCTAATACAGATGTTATCAATCAATCAGAAATATAAAAATACATTTTGTATGTTGTGTAAGAGATTTGCAAAACATTTAAAATTTTGACTATCTTACAAGGAAAGCATTTCACAATTCAACATAAATATTTGAAGTGATATCTTTAAATAGAATTCAGAAGCATTTATTGTGGAATCCCTTTCGTTTCAGATAAGATAGTTAAATCTTACATAGGAATTGCTTTGAAAATCTAGTAAGATATTACGTAAGAGGAGAATAATAAAGTTTTATCTAATTAGGTCAAAAGAATTGACCAATCTATCAGTACAAAAAGTATAGGTAACATAATTTTAACTTTTTTTTGTTGCAAAATATTTCTCATTGGAAAATAAAATATCTAAAAAAAATATTTCATCATGTTCTTTCCCCCTCTCCCCATCGTTTTTTAAATAAAAAAATATATAGATTGAGAAATTTCGAAAATTTATAGGAATAAAATGACATTTTCTCAGTGATGATAACCAACATGAAATAACTTCAGTTTAATAGTTTAGAAGACCAAGCATTTTATTAATTTTAAAAACAATCCTTCTACAACCAAAAATCTAAAAAAATGAATAAAAGCAACAAAAATAATTTGTACAGCTATCAGGGATGTCTTGAGGCTCTTGGCCCTTACTCAAAAGTGGGTTCTAGGCCTCTACACAAATGTAGGTCCCACCTATAACCCTTAAAAATAGACATTACATAACATACATAGTCAAAAACTCGTATAAACAATATAACCCAAAAGAAATAATAAGTGTTAAAGTTTCCAAGAGAAAATATAAACTAATATTTTCTTAGCTTTCAAAACTATTATAAGGACACCAAATCACTTTTTCCACACTTCTAAATCGAAGTAGTTTTAATTAAAACTCGAGCAACGGTGGCTAGCAATTTGAAATAAAAGAGAAATAATTTCGAAGATCACACCGATAAAAAAAGAGCTTTATTCTAAAACACAAGCAATCGAACAGAACACCGGTGTTGCCATTCGCAAAGTACTAAATAGTAACTGAAAAAGAATAATACAATTTTATTACTAATGTTGCCATCTGAAATTAAAAGTTTGTAACATGTAATTAAAAATAAAAATAAATAAATAATACATTTTCAACAATATGCATGACTTACAATCGCGCAAACCAGCTGGACTGACTGATCTGAATGAGTAATGTGGGTGTACGGTTATAGGCTTAGGCATATACATAGGTGACGGTCATCACATGCTGCCAGTTTTTCGGAGAATACAACCGGAATTAACATTTGGCCGTTTAAATTATTCGAATCGTGATCTCATTAAAGCTGAGTCGAGAACGAAACGAGGCCCCCATTGTGGCCGAGGGCCGGGTCCAGAAGGCTAATGCCTTAAGATGTCCCTGATAGCTATGGCTATTAAATTAGGAAGTGTTTCTTATTACTTGCACTCAAAATTATTGCCATTAAAATTAATCTCTCCTTTAAATAACTATAAAATTCAAGCATGAATATTTTTTAGATAAATTATTTCCTCGCATGTTGTAGACCAAATATTGTAACGCATATTTTCATTAATAATCGAAAAACACAATGACTAATTTTGTATTATACTTTATTTATATACAAATAGAATTTTCATGTTCTGCAGTACATTTAACATCGTTCCATATTTATCCAATGTAATCAAAACTCACAATGTCTCCTATCAGCTGTTACATACTTTTACTTAATTATTGGGTACTTACGTATTACATCATTGACCAATTAAAATATGTCTTTAAATGCCGTCATCGTTATTATTATTAATGAAAAATTCGACGTATAACACGTGTCATTGTGTATGACACGTACCTATACTTTCAAGCTGCCTTTTCTAATTTTTAGGTATAAGCGCTACATAACGCTCATTCCCTTTTTTATGAAGAAACTTGAAATGCGCGTACGCAATGCTATCATGTTTTGAACTCACCTATTCGAGGTATAACTCCATGATTTTGAGAATTGTGTATTTCTACAACTACAACTCTTTAAGTTCATTAGGTGCATCATTTCTTTTAAAAAAGCATAATTTCATTCTAAAAACATTTATAAAGAAAAAATAGAAAATAAACGATTGAAAAATTTATGTAACATATAAATACTTTCAAATATTTAATGTGCCACTGGCCTGACTTGAACCAGCATGCTTTTACAAGCAACAGATTTTAAGTCTGCCATGTCTACCGTTCCGTAGGAGTCTAATTTTTTTATGATCATTTCTTTTTTTATTTTTGAAGTTATCATTTTTATACCCTTCGTACTACGCGCATTCGTAAATTTCGATCTCATTTTTTTGTGTTAAAAGTGTGCGTTATACGGCGGATTTTACGGTATGTTCCTACATCCTCAGGAGTGATATCTACTATTAGCTGTAAATTACGACATTTGGCGACGTATTTTGATATGATGTAATTGGTCGACAGTATAATACGTAAGTACCATTCATTGAAATTAAATGCCACTAGAGTTAATAACGAGTAATCTAAAAGTCAATTCCTACTTAGGTCAACAAAGAAAAATTTTATTTTACGTAGTCACTTTTTATCAAATTATTACAATTAATACAAACATGAATATACATATAACAGAATCACAGTACTAAGTAGCAACTAATTTTTATTAATTGTCATTAAAGTATCGTATTGCCATCCAAAACAATCGTGTATATAAAATTTCAGTTCAACAAAATGCTTTAAAACGAGAGAAAACAAATCTTTTAAAGTTTTGACACAAATCGCTAAATATGAAGCCAACGTGACTGTATCTATAATTCTTTGAATAATTAGGTTTAATTAATTAATTTTTATTCATTATAATTAAATTAACGTATTGTCATCCAAAATAATCGTGTATATAAAATGTCAGCTCAATTGAGGGCCTTAAAATGTATTTTATCAACGATTGAAAATTTGAACACTATATAGGGAGATTGTGAGCACATAGTAGGAACTGAAAAAGACATTAACAAAATATGTTAATTAATATATATTTACTTAATTGAAATGTTACATGCCTTTGCGATTTACTTCGGTGAATAACTTTAGAAAAAAGCAATATTCTAAAAAGGTTACTTCCTTTTTTTTCCTTTTATTTATTTCGAATTTTATGCGATGCCTTTGCTTTATTGACGATTTTAGAAGAAATGTAAATACTTTGTAAATAAAGGTGTTGTTCAATCTCATTGGTATGCGGAATACATTTTCCCCTTTAAAATTTTTAAGCGACATATTTACATTTTATCAGAATTAAATGCGTGTAAGGAAAGGAAAAAGGAATGTCAAGTTTCCTTGTTGAGTTGCAAAAACGAGAAAGCTTAAAAAAAAAAAACATACGCCCCTTCCCCCTTTTATCAACAAAGACTATGTTTAACGTATCCATTAATGATTGTGCGTTAATAGAATAACTAATGAAATTAAAGACAAAGAATACACGATACTTTCCTTAAAATACTTAACTCAAAATACACCCTTTAACATTAATCATTAAAGGTTAATTTTCATTTCAGCACTTGTGAGAAAAAAAAATGTTTATCAAGAGTGAAAAAAACTACATCTTAAAAGTTATGCATAATTAAATTAACTGCCAGACTCTCTGAAGAGCACCACATTAAGTCGTCTTTTCAACTATCAAATTAACATTTTTTAAAAATCTAAATAGATTGTTTAAGTCTTGTTTTTTTGATACTTTGAATTAAAACTAAAAGCAAACGGATCAGATTTCCAATTTAATTTGTATCGTTTTGCCTTTAATTTAATTATTTTCTCTCGTCATTCATCCCATATTCTTTTGTACAGTTATCTATTCATTATTATTCAAAAATACATAATTTTTAATTTTCTCATCTTTGAGATCGTATTAACGTTTCTTTTCATACGATTTATCGCATACCTGGTTTATTAAATTTTGAAAAGCTACTCACTTAGTTGAATAGAAAGATATTTGTGCAAGCGATTTTGTGCATGTATGAATGGGTAAAATGAGTTTTTGAAGTACCAAAGCAGGAATAATAATGGTAAAATTCAAAACGGAAACTTATTAATTTCAAATAAATAAAAACGAAATAAATATTCTAAAATTTTAAGTTGATTGACTAAGTAAGGTTTGGGATAACTACTCTTCAATTTGAGACATTGATATAAAAACTGTTTGATAAATTCATGGAGTACAAACCTAATTTGTTGCTTTTATTATTCAGTATTGGAATGAATAAAAAATTTATTCCATCATGATTTAAGTTAATCTAATTTATTTTGGAAACGCTTTTGGTATGAAAATCGTTTGATTTTTTAAATTTTTGTCAAAGCCAAAAGATTTTTTTTTTGATGAATAATTTTCAATGAAAAGTATAATATATTTTTTGCGTAATATTCTTTAAAACTAACTCTCCAACATAAAAATAAAACCATATTAAATTAAACTCAAACGTAGACTTTTAAATTAACATGTTTTTATCCAAACAAATTCTCAATGGTGATTTAACAGTTCGTTTTTCTTTTTTTAAAGTAGCATTTTTTTCTCTTATTTCAAGGAGTTTTTCGGAAAAATCTGAAATATTTGATATCCATTAATAATATTTAGAATCATATATGATTCTTTAAAATTTATAAACAAATTTATAGAGCTAATCATTTGATTAAAAATGGCAAAAAGAAAGTTGAATCGTAAAAAGCAAACAAAAATTCACCAAATTCAAGAATATAGCTTTAATAATCGTTTAGAAATATCATAGAGCCTTTTATGGAGCAGCTGGGAATAAAGCTTCGCCATGTTAAATTCCGCATCCATTCTGAACTTAAAAAAAAACGAAAGAATATTGGCATTGCTCCAGGCAAATCTGCAGTCGCAATTTTTGCAAAATCCCGTCCAACTGGCGTTTGAATTGTTGATTTTATCTCTTCCAAAAGTACTGGCTGCAGGTATTTTCCCCCATCACAACACGGAATGTGAATTTTCCTATCTACAAAATACGAAACCGATTTAAAATACAAATGCACGAAGAGTTTCGCTGTCAGTTGAGAAAACCTCATTATCCGACTCGAAGATTAAGCGGGCATTCTCGGCTATCCGATCAATGTTGTTGCACTACCGAGAAAATGCATTCAGGTCCCTGGAGCTGAGGAGTGTTTGTCGAGATGTAAATTCGTAAAGGATCAAATCAAGTTTCAGTAGAGAAACTGTTTGGCTTTTAGTTCGAGAGTAAAGTTATTGTTCGAGCAGGGGTAAATTAAATTGTCTGAACTTGAGATAGATTTGGTACACAGTTTATTCAAATTTATTGACAAAGTCTTCGAAATTCCCATCGAATACCAAAAGTTAAGAGAATTTACTGATTAGGATAGTTGGATAGTAACAAACATCAGATGTTTTTACATTTTTCTTTTTGTTTGTAGGATTTTTTAATAGAAAAGGTTATATCAGTAAGTAAATTATATGAGTAATTTAAAATTATTTAATTTGTTATTATCATTCTAAATTAAAAATCAACATCATCATGAAACTAATGTTATTTTAAAAATTGAATTAATAGTAATAAAATTTATAATAGTAGAATAAGAACTCTTTATTATGACCACTAAAATAATTCACAACATTGTGATTTTACGGTTTAATTAGAACTAGATATAAAAAAAAAATATTTCGAATATAAACAACAAAATTTTATAGCATAGAATAATTTACTTCGAACGTATGAAATTTTTGGTCATACAGTTTATAATTTAGAGTTACCTGCAGATTACTTTGATATAAACTTATTTGATTTATATAACTATGATTATTTAAATTTATCTTAGTGTTCTTAATGCTTCATGAACTTAACAAAGAAAGCCTCGACAGAAACTTTATCCAAAACTTTTTCTACAGCCGCATAATGTATTAATTATACTACCATATTCCGTACTCCAAAACAAAACTAAAAATCTAAAGAATTATTCCATTTTTCAACCAGTTACGGAAGAAGTTTTCAATTAAAAATTACAACAAACGATTTACATAAATTTTATTTGGTAATAAAATAGTTCTGCTATCCAACTATCAAACGATTTCTAAGAAATTATAAAATTAATCCACCAAAAGATATTTTAACACTTGAAACATAAGTTAACATTTAAAATGCTATAGTGTGAAAGGTCAAACATATACTGACAAAATTAGTTGTGTATTCTGAGAAAAGTAAGGTCTGAGAACGATAACTATCTCCATGAACGCCCTCTCATGCCACAGAATAAGTCTAAAGCTTTCGCCCACAATTACATCTCTTATTTGGGAAAACTCCCAACATTTTATTACCGAACATTTTCGGCTACATTTTCTGAAGAATATTTTGGTAAAACAGGAATGTGTAGCTTAATTTGGAAATGCACAAGTCATTATTTACATTATTTTGGAATGATATAAATACAGAATATAACTGTATTTAGTAAAATATTTTTTTTATATATAAATGACTCGCCCCCCCCAAAAAAAAATTTGTATTATTATTAAAGCGTTAGGAAGAAAGAAATATTTCTATAGCTTGATTTAAAATATTCGCATTTTTTAATATTAATGAATTCAGGTATAATGATTTTGAGAACTTTTTCATTAGAGAGAAAAATAATTCATTCTATAGCTATTATTCTATAGCATTCTATTCATTCTGTTATGGAATATCGGAATCAGAAGAATTATTATTACACTAAGTTTAATCTATTGTTTTAACATCTCTAAATATCACTTAAAAAGCATAAAGGTTGGGGTTTAAAACTCTAATAATTATAAATTCCCTTGTTATTTAGTAGTTATCAATTTTCTAAAGCTCATGGATAACAACACAAAGTGATTTTTAATTTCATAAAATTAAAATAACAAAAACTTTACAGTAGCCGTTAGCAATTTTACGTATCTAAAGTATATCAAAAGCAAAGATAATAATCAGTTAGAGGATCCAAACTTGACAGTATTCATTCAATTTTTATAGCTTGTATAGGTAAATAAAAATTATTTCATTATAATTGGAAATTTTAAAATTAAAAAAAGAGATTTGATTTTATAACTATTCTGGGTTAGTTAAATAATTCATTTTCTTAATTTATATTGAATATAGAGACATATAATTTCGAAAGTATATTATTTTTTAAATACTTACTTTAAAAGTACTTTAAAAGAACAATAAAAAATAAATAGTTTTTATCATGGTTAGTTTTGTTAATGGCAGTAATTCAGTAGCATTTTAAAACACTATTTTGAATGAACATATAGAAAAACGTACGTAAGTAAAAGAAAATCATTACTTGTTGAGTTCAAATGAAAAGAATGTTTTTCTTTAAAAAAATAATATATATATAGAGAGAGAGAGAGAATACTTATCGGATTTTAAGCACGGTTCTTCCCATTTTTATAGTAAAACGATTTGATAAAAGTTTTCCAATATTCTATGACCCTATAAATCTTCTAATCAATTCTTGAATTTCCAGCAACTAGAATGGACGTATTGAATTCGATCTGCCATATGACTTAATAAACATGTTCATCATGACAAAGTGAAACAGAACATAAATGTGAACAAGTAATGGTTAAAATGACATGTGTGTGAATATAGATTCTCCGTATTCTATTCGTTAAAATATTAAGACATCTCATTGGTTTCTATATAAGTCTCTCTTTAAAATTAACTCTACTGTGTACTGAATTCATTGCTAATCAACTCTTATTTGAAAATGCATCCATCCCATTTAATAATACTCTTTTCAGTTTGCCAGTCCATGTGGAAAGTTTTCGTTGGGCATAAATAAAGTAGATTTTGATCATTGAAGTTAAATAATTTAAAGTTAAAATTGGAGTTATATATAGATAGATAGATAAGTATGCACCGAAGATTTAGTGATACATAAGCTCGAGGCAATGTTTTAAGCAATGAATAAATTAATTTATTCAGAACTCTTAAGTGAACATTTCGTTTCATTTCTTTACAGTTATATCCTTGACAATTATTCCCATTTGTTTAAATTCAATTTCATTTTTTTAGAAGATATACATTTTCCGTCATAGTGCTCATATATACGAGACCGCCGTCATATACTTTTTACCATTATTTTTATAGAATTCAAAATAAGCATTTCTTTTACTCTTTTGTTTCAAAATAAATATCCCTTCGTGGGGACGTCTTAAGGCTGAGGCCAGCTGGGCCCGGGCCCAGGGCTTCGGCCACAATGGAGGCCTCGTGTCGTTCTCGATTCAGCCAAAAAATATCATTATTCGAACAATTTCAACGGTCAAATGTTTTTTCCTGTTGTATTCTCTGAAAAACTGGGAATTTCAGACGATATGTCAACTGGCTACATGTGATTATTGTCGTGTATGACTATGTGTGTAGGCTTTCCACCCCATACACCATTCTTACTCTTTCAGTCAAAAGGCGGCAGTTGGTCTAGCCGGTTTGTGCGATTGTAAGTCGTGCACATTTATTTGTTTGGTTTATTTTTTGTACTAGTATTTGGCAACGTATGCTATGTACTGTCCACTTTTAAAGGTCATAGGTGGGACCAACATTTGTGTAAGGTACAGGGACGTATCTACCGCGGTATCAATGATACGGTGCCCCCACGTTACAGGGGCTCCAACATGTGGGACTCTTATATCTGAAAAAGGGGCCTCGAAAGAATTTAGATACAGGACCCACTCAGAACTAGCTACGCCAGTGGTAAAGTCCCCAGGACCTAGTTCTGCGTAGGGGGACCAGGGTTTGAAGAAGTCCTAAGACGTTTCTATCCCTTCGTAATATCTGCATGTGGAAATGAGAAACTTCTTATTTAGAATAAAATAATCAACTTAGAGCATGCGCGAAGTAAATTACGTAACTTGATTACCGCATGTATTAGATAACAATATGTGATAAATAATAGAAATTGATTATTTATTCCCTGTCCAAAACCCGTATAACATTTGAAATAACATCGCAAGAAAAAAATAATAAGAAGATATTGCTTTTGTTCGGACACTTGTAGTGTTGTTTTTAATTCCATTTTATGAAGTTTTCTTTTTTGTCAAGAATTTTTAATCTTGTAAGCTTTAACGAAGCCATCAATAATTTTCTACTTCTGCAAGACTTATAAAAAGTTTGCTTTTGGCCTTACTTCCAATTAAGATCGAGGTTCATTTAATTTCTAATTGGAAGACTGAGATCTTTCCAACACAAAGTGTTGGTTATACGGAGATAACATATCCTAAGGATGGAGATCTTTTATTAAGGAAAAAAAGATTCAAAATAAGTATTAAAAAAATAATAATTTTTTTTTTAGTATTTGAAACTTTGAACTGGTTTTGTGTTTCGATTTAAATGATGTCTTAGACTCCCCCAAGCGGCAAATGAATCCAGAACTTCGAGAAGAAATTCTTTTTCACCTCTTATAAAGGGTGTTTTTTTAGAGGTATAGAACTTTAAATTGCAATAAAACAACGATGTATTATTCGATTGACATGAATTTTTTTTATTCGAAAGATAATCTTGTGGCATTACATTTTAAATATGATTTCTGGCATTGGACTGCCACGGCTGGCTCGGATGTAGTCCAATTTGGACGTCCAATTTTCGATGACTTTTTTCAACATTTGTGGCCGTATAACGGCAATAACACGGCGAATGTTGTCTTCCAAATGGTCAAGCGTTTGTGGCTTATCCGCATAGACCAATGACTTTACATAGTCCCACAGAAAATAGTCTAGCAGTGTTAAATCACAAGATCTTGGAGGCCAATTCACAGGTCCAAAACGGGAAATTAGGCGGTCACCAAACGTGTCTTTCAATAAATCGATTGTGGCACGAGCTGTGTGACATGTTGCGCCGTCTTGTTGGAACCACAGCTCCTGGACATCATGATTGTTCAATTCAGGAATGAAAAAGTTAGTAATCATGACTCTATACCGATCACCATTGACTGTAACCTTGTGGCCTTCATCGTTTTTGAAGAAGGATTCCACCAGCCCATAAAGCGCACCAAACAGTCAGTTTTTCTGGATGTAACGGTGTTTCGACATACACTTGTGGATTAGCTTCACTCCAAATGCGGCAGTTTTGTTTGTTGACGTAGCCATTCAACCAGAAGTGCGCTTCATAGCTAAACAAAATTCGCTTATGAAAATCGGGAACAACGGCAGTCTCGTTTTGGGCCCATTCGACGAATCTACGCCTTGCTTGATGATCGTTTTGAGTAATTGCCAAACCAAACTGAGAATAAATCACTTGACAGCTGTTAAATCGATCACCATCTTGGAAAGTAATGCCAACTTAAACTTCTATACCTGAAAAAAAAACACTCTTTATTTAAAAGATTAAATCAATAACATTTTAAAACTCTTTTTTTTAAAAAAAAAGAAATACGAATTATTTTGTTTTATAATTTACTTTAAATGTACAAAATCTTCATTTTGTTGGATTCTCAAATGTGGTATTTTGAAAAAAAGGAAAAAGAAAAAATTTGAATTCTGGAGTAAATGTCATTTTTTCTTAAACAAAATTTTTAAAATGTTTTATTATATATTTAGTATAGGTGGTGTTCCCTCCTGACTCTCAAATATGGCATCTTGAAAGAATTCTTACTTCATAGGAGAAATTCCTTTTTAATTTCAACAAAATAATATTATCTGATTGCCAGTTGCAATTAAAAGCATAAGACGGCATTAGTATTTATTTTGTTATTCTGATGGAGAATGTCAGATAATTCGTCCATTTTGTTTTGCGTTCCGTCGATGTTTAAAAGTAGAGTAGTAAGTATCCTCGTCTCAAATTTCTCGACAGAAGCCCCGGGAACATCAGCCTATGGGGCGTCGACTATTCGGGACGCGGTAACAGTACCACTTGTCCCAAATACTGCGCTATCCATAGAAAAATGTTACCATCTGCTCAAGAGGTTGGACTTCTACCAGTTGGTCCGTGGAAGATATTTTATTTCCCTTCTACCACCCGATGGAAAGCAATGGAGGTGTTTCCAGATCCAACCCCCTGAAGACGCGACCTCTAGGGATTATAGGCTCCCCGAGGGTTTCTAACCAGCGTTTCATAAATTCAACTATCCCAGAGCTCAATTGCCCTAGAAATTTGTCATCTACAGTAGCAAGACTCCGCACGGGTCATTTCAAAGGTTTGAAAATATCTCCAGATAATTCCCGATCTGAAACCATCTGCAGAAATTGGTCCAAATCCCAATTAACACCAGACTATATTTTTGACTGCAAGGCCCTTTTTGCATCTCTTTCTAAACTTGATGCATCACCACGAAGAATTTTTTTACAATCCTCCAGCTCTAGACCTGGCCTCGCTTGCTATAGGGGATTTTAGACCAATATAGAAATGCACTAAATCCATAGACAACACAAGAAGAAGTATTTACAGTGCCAGTTTATCCATTTGGCGTTCGGGGCAGGCGCTCAGGGGCCCGGATAAGATGGACTTAACCAGATTTTCTGGTTATAAATTCGATCCACCAGTGCCAAGGGGGGGTATAGATCTTCTGAGCACAGGGCCCGAAATGAGCTTAAACCAGCACTGCGTATTTATTTTGATTCTTTTTTCACGTATAGGATCTAGACAGATTCCACACATTATTCTCCACATTCACGCATTATTTCCTAAAGAGTTCTAAGGATACGCTTTTGTGTAGCAGATATTAACACGTTTTCAACTAACCTTTGTGGAAAATGTATTGCTGTATGATAGATAGATTGATTGATTTGGAGAAATTGATTGTATTGATTAATTTGGAGAGAGTCGTCGTCTAGTGAAGGAACTGTGATACATGCAGATTATAATTGCTATTTAATGAGATCTGAAGTGAGAAAATGGAGAATTACAATTTCATTGTAATTGTAGAGAGGTTGCGATTGCAAGATGAAACATTAACTTGTAGAGATTTATTTAAGTTATAATGGACGTGAGCTAGATTGAAGCTTAAATGCACGTGTAGTTTGTGTCCGGACTTATTTTGGATTTGGAACGTACGTGGTTGAGCCTCACGTAAAGCATCTTATAAAAGTTAAGTGAATCTTTTATTAATAATATTAGTTAGGATTCGTTGTTCATTTCGATCTCATGGAATATTTACCATTAAGATACTTGATTAGATTAAATAAAATTTGCTGAGTTTTACTCCAGTTCGTTTTCTTTGAACCATCTAAAAATTATTCCAAAAAGAGAATTTTAAAATCATGTATACAGAGATAAAAACTTAAAAAAAAAGCATTTTAAAAAGTATAAATTCTTATAAACGTTTCATTATTGTAAGTTTTAAACAGACCGAAAATAACCTAAAATGGCCCATTAGATTAAAAGAGCCCTTCTTTCCTGGTTCAATCCAATTCTGAAAAGATAACAGGTTATTGGACAGCGAATAATGACCAAACATAATGATGGAAATGATTTTTGTTGCATCATATTTCATACAGAGTGAAAAATGATAGAACCTAAAAGGAGAAATAATATTATTGATTATCCATTCTTGCAACCAATTAATCTCCTTCCCAAGTTACTTTTTCCTGTAGTATGGACTTCCGATAAAGTTTGGTTAGATGCGAAAAAGCTTTCTTGGTCTAAAAACAACTTCCAGCAGTATATAAAAGCAATATAGAATGCCTCTTTAAAATAGTGAAAACACTTGTTAAAACGCTTTTTTTCTGAAAGCAGCTTATGGTATTTGATTTCCTATAGGAAAAGATATGGAGAGACGGAACGATATATGAAGATTAATGATTTTTATTTCTTTTGTTTCTCTTTTCTACACTACTAGATTATGATATATTGATCTGAAAGTAATATTTATCAATTAGGGAGAAAGTTTTAATACTATGTACGTGATTGATGAATATGTTTGAGTTCTGTACTAATTTTGCATCATGTACAATATAATATTTCATCATCTATAAAAAATGACACCCTTCTTGACCCTTTTCACAATGTTCTTTGCAGTTTGATAAAATGGGTATCACTGCTAATAGCAAAAAAGAATATGGAATTATGGTGCCAATCAATTAATTAACTTGAATCAAAATAAATTTACTTGTAATATTTTTACAATATCAAATAGATAAAAGTGTTAACAACGCATATTCCAAATTTCATCCGAATACCGTCCGTGGTTCCAAAGATATTTAGGGAAAACTTTTGGTGCGCCATATACTAGATAATTTAAGAACAAATGTTTTGCAATAATTTTCTCTTTTATTAACAACGTATGATAAGCAATCCAATAATTTAAGTTTAAGAACTAATACGCGGGTCTGTGTTTACATAAATATCACATATACAGTATATCTTTCCAAAAACGAAATGAGGAGACTTATAAATGAAAAAAATATTCCCTAATACCTTGAATTTTTTTATATATTACTTAATCTTAATCCCAAGTTAAATTTTCTAACGTAAAATTATAAAAATTTTAATTTTAAATACCTCAAAAACTTTTAGAATAGTGTTTCAATGATAGACGTAGAAACAAATGATACGGATACACGAATTAAACAAGGTTCTCGCCAAGCAGGCACTCTTGACTATAACACACGAAATATGCGAAAATAAACCTGACTGATAGTTGATTGTTATTAATTTTAAATAATTCCTTAAAAGAAAAAAAAACGCACAGAATGAAGCGAAACCTTTGCTGTAGGCGACATTTGATTTGCGACAGGAAGCAACATTTGGCGATTTATCACTTACATTATTTTATTTACTAGCATGCATTTTTCAACTGCTCCTTTTATTTGTAACAGCTTTTTAACAAAGTATGCCAAATTTTAAATATTTCTGCCATATATTTTTCAGTATTTTTAAAGAAATAATCATTATTCTTAATTTTCGAACACCACAATGCATGTTTATATTCACCCAGTTGTAATTCACAAATATAACGACAAGAATACTTTTTTCAAATCAGGATTCCAAAATCAGGAAATACACACGAGGATTAAGAGACAATTTAGTAATTGAACTATCACAAGAAATTCATTGACTGATTCGTCAGCTTAAATTACACGGACCAAATGTCAACTATAAGGGAAGAGAAAAACAAGAAAAATGACTGTTAAGTGTTAAAAAGGAAATTCGCCAGACAGAAAAAAATGCTATTGAAGTTTCTGATTTGCTAGCTAATAGAAAGGATTATTATTGAACACTATTTCCTTCATTATAACTGAGCTTAACATTGATATCAAAAGAAAAATTGATTACTAGAACTTAGCATCGTTAATATCGCAATATATGCTAAGTTTTACGCTTTGATAATATAGTTCATTATTAGCTATTAACTGTACAGAATTAATAGAAAAGTATTTATATTTTCTCAAATACCGTAGAAATATTATTTTTTCATCATTAGTACTTTTGACGGTATATTTTTACTAAACATTAAGTTTTAATTTCTCTCCAATAGGCTCGATTGATGACGATTACATGATAAACGCACACACAATCTCGTGTTCTCCATTAAATTAAAAACTGACATTAGATTTGTGCGTATTTGTTGTTCTACTTGTAAAATTTAAATAAAATTTCAAATTTAATAACTGGATAAAGAAGTTTAAATAATACGATTCTACAAAAAGTTTTTTCAAAATTAAAAAAAAAATCTTACATTATACGCATACTTTTAAATCAAGTGAATTTTGTTTACCCATGTGTGTTATTATTGGTGACAAATATGTACTGTTTAAAAGAAAGTTTATACAAAAAGCAAAATTTGGCAACAGCGAAACGCATAAACTAATTGTCTGGAAACACCTGACTGCATTTATCATGTGACTATGACGTCACATGAGTTTATGAACTATTTGGTTGGAAACGCATTAGTGTAGTTATAATCTGACTATATGACTTCACATAAATTTAGTCCATTGCATTTTTGTTTCTATCAACATTTTCTTCAGAATGGAAAAAAGTTAAAAGAATCCTCCCACACACATTTTGAACTCATGTGAACTTCATGCTATATATAATCCTATGAAATTTGGTACTTACGTATTATCGCAATAATGTCAACATTCAAGATAAATTTCCCAGTTGGCAGCTACGATTTCGCATGTGCCGTACTCGCTGAGTTGGCAACCATGTGCTTCGTTTCATATAATGTCGCCAATACGGTTGCGATAATACTCAAGTATCGAAATTTCTAATTACCACCTGAAAAAGCGAGAAGGTAATAATATATGCCTTCTTTGAACCACATATTTTCTCCCCAATTTTTGAAAATATTTTCATGTTTACTTCAGTAATTCATTTGTGGGTTTTCAGACTTTCGACAAAAATATAGAGATTGAGTTAACTGAAGCCTTATGTCGAGGCGACGATCCTCCAGTTCCGACCTCTTGTAGTGGAATATTTGAGAGGTTTCTAACTATTCAATTGAGCTGGACTTCCTTGACCATACCAGATGAGGCTAAAGCAATCCGTGTAAATTCCTCAATATTTCGCTATTAGAATTACGATTTCTGTCTAAAAAGGCTTTTACATTGTTGTAGAGAAAGTTTATTGTAACTTTTCTAACTTCACTTGAAAAAAGGAAAGAAAAAAAAAACATTCTGTGAGACTGTAGTTTAATTGTTGTCGTAATAATCAACACAAAATGAAAAGCGATGAATATATGCTGTAGAGAAGAAACGCCATTTTTTCATTTTAGGGTGCCTGACTATGTTCGCGGAACTGTTATTTTGAAAAAGCGTGTAAATGAATTTTTTTTTATATTTAGTGTCACTTGAATTAGAACATAAGTATAAAATTGTGTTAGAACTTTATTACAAGAAAAAATGATTTAAATTCAAATTTTTGACAAAAAATGAGGAAAGAGTTATATACTTTTATAACATTATCGTTTTTCGAAAAATGTTTAGATAGGAGAAATATTTTGCCTATATAATTAATGCCTCTCTACAGAGACTGAACTGAAAGTTTTGAAAAATTCACATTATTTTCTCTCTCAGAACTACGTTCAATTTAAATAATAACCGGTAGTTTTCTGATAAAATTTCTCTTTTCTGATACATTAAAATATGAAAAACTCCACTCTTAAATTCCATAATTCAAAAACCCAACTTCAAGCTCTGTAAAGACTTAGTTATATATTGGCAAAATATTAATATTACATAAGCATTTTTCATAAAAGAATGCTTTGAAAAATGTATCATTTTTTTTTATTTTTTGCCAAAAAATTGCATTTAAGTAATTTTTTCTTGTTAAAACATCCTTAAAACAATTTTATATGAATATTCTAATTCAAATGACACTAAATATAAAAAAAATCATTCATATGCTTTTGCAAAATTTAAATTTCGAAAGCAGTTGATTATTCGGATAATTTTAAAACATTGCCTTTAGAGAACAAATAACAACAAATCTTAAGAATATTCACACTGAAATTTTTATTCCTATGTATGTAATCTAATAAATACAATAAATAAATAACAATATATGTATTTTGTTTTAAATATCTAATTTTACATCAATAGACTTAATTTTGTGCATTAAAATAACAATTTGATGAAGTGCGAATTATTTCATGATTATTGCAACAAAGTGCATGCGACTTATAAAAATAATTAATTTTGCAACAACTTCCAGAGTCAACTCAAGAGCATCAAGTTACCTAGAAAATTATTTCCCTTAAGAGGCGGGAAAGGACATTCTTTAAACTGACAAGTAGTTATCGATTTCAAACATTAAACTAAGTCTTCAGTTTCCTATTCATTTTAGTTTTAAACCAAATTTTACGCTTGATGGAGTTTTCCATTCAACGCTATTCTTTACGTGAAACGTATTCGTTCTTGTTACATTTTTATGCTACATTTCAATCATCGGCATAACTGAGATGAAAGAGTTTTTCTCATCAATAAAGAATGAATTAAATCTAGCGATGAATGCACAGCATAATAGCTTATTATATAGGAATGAATCTTACAAAGCCCATTTTATGTACTGACATTAATTTTTAACAACCTAATGTTACATATTAAATTAAAACGGTGTAATTGATAATTTCGTATTTGGAAATTTTGTTACATATTGTTTGGCGATAGTTCATTACTTCGAATTTTTTCCTGTTTTTACAAAAAAACTATTAAGTGTTTTTTAAATCATTATTTTGAGTAATTCCATATAATCAAATTATAGAAAAGTTTTTGAAAAGTGTAAGCTATTCTGATGCGGAGAAATAATTTCATAGTTATGAAAAACTTCCTTATTTTTGAAAATTAAACCTATTAAGTATGTCAGGCAAAATTAAAACGTGAATTTAAGCATGGTTTGGACAAATTTTTTAGGTATCCGACTACGTTCGGAACCGTGATATAGCCAAAGCGTATAAATGGATAATATTTATGATATTTAGTGTCACTTAGATTAGAAAATGTATATAAAATTGTTTTAAGAATAGTATTTCAATAAAAAATTATTTAAGTACAATATTTTGACAAAAAATGAACATAGAACGACCAACTTTCAAAATATTCTCCTTTTGTGAAAAATCCTTCTATTATAATAATATTTTGCCTGTACATAGCTCAACTAGAATGTTTGCAATATATAACTTAGAAGTGGGTTTATCCATGTTTTACGACAACAGAGGGGAGACATTTTACGAAAAAACGTCGATAATTATTTCAATGGGTTGTAACTCTGAAAATAATGTGAATTTTTCAAAATTCATAGTTGAGCCTCTGTAAAGAGGTCTGAGCTACATACAGGCAAAATATTATTATAATAGAAGCATTTTTCACAAAAGGAGAACATTTTGAAAAAAGGTTATTCTAAGTTAATTTTTTGCCGAAATATTGCATTTAAATGATTTTTTTGTCAAAAAGTCCTTAAAAAATTTTATACATGTATCTAATTGCCACTAAATATCAGGAAAATGATCCATTTATGCGCTTTTTTAAAATCACGGTTCCGAACGTAGTCGGATACCTTAGGCTTACCATTCTTAATCAGTTTGGATTTTTGAAATTTCATTAAAAGCAATGAAATTTCTAGGAAAAGTATTAAATTAGATTAAATTCTATTTCGTGCTTTTTTGCAATTCTCAATAGTCCATTGGGTATCGCTGTTGCAGCTAACCCCTTTTATTTAGCAAAAAGCTTATGGAAACACAGTCAGCTTTTATTCTTTTTCTCGGAATATAAATATCAATATGTGAAATGTTCTCTCTCTCGTATGTAATATTCTATTTATTGTGAAATATTCTATTCCTTGTGAAATATTCTATTCCTTGTGAAATATTCTTAGTAGGGTAAAAATTCTTGTCCGGGGAAATATACCTTCTAAGATATCATAAGGCAGTTTGGTTCATCATCATATCCGTTTTCTTGCCTTATGCTGAAAATCTCAAGTAAAACTTTTAGGCTTAATATACTTCCGTACAGTGTACTACTGTATTATCATTTGTGCTTCTACGATGCATCCAAAAAATTTATTATTTTTATAAATTTAATTTTAAAACTTTTTGTTTTATAAAAAAAGAACAAAAGCAGAAATTATTTTTCATGAAAAGGAAAGTAGCATTGAGTAAGTTGTTCTTCAAATGTAACCCTTGAATTTGCTATCATCCCAACCAAATTGCAGTCAATGTTCAATTTTCTGAAACTTAAGCCGAAGAATTTAGTTGGAAGGGAAGTTCCCATGGAGGGTAAAATGTTCTTGTGTGGGGGTTAATTTAGCTGCAGGATTAGGTAATTTGATGGTATTGTGAATCAGGAGCTTTACTTAAACATTTTAAAGAATAATTTGAAATTATCCAGCCAAAATTTGGGCATTGGAGACGACTTTATTTTATAACAAGATAATTATTCCAAGAGCATTGCTCTCAACGTGTACTCCTCTGATATCTCTATAACTGTCCTCAAATTCTGAAAACACCTCCTAATTCACCTGATTTACGCCCGGTAAAACATATTTGGTGAGAATTTGAATTTACAGTATAGAAACAGAGCGTTTAAAAGCAAAACGTGCAGTATAAACAATAATCACAGAAGAATGGAGGAGCATCAATGCAGAAATTACAAAAAGCTGATGAAAGGCGTTTAGCAGTTGTTATTTGAACGCTAAAAGACATCCTAAGTACTAAATTAAGAAAGAAATACATTATTTAATTTTTTTTAAGCGTAAGAAGACTTGTATCGTGTAATTTTTTTAGTAGTTTTGTGATTATTAATTTTTTAAAATAATAACTATACTATGTTTTAAAATTGATTATCTTATTCGAATAAGAACAAGTTGAGGACATCATTAAAAAATTAAATTCCGATGTATTAGTTTGCATTAGTCGAAAACATTAAATTTTATAAAAAAATCGTAAATGTACGAACACTTTTTGAGGTCCACTGTATATTCAAAAAGACATTTCGAAGAGTCTTATTTGATTTATATATATATATATATATATATATATATATATATATATATATATATATATATATATATATATATATATATATATATATATAATAGTCCTATTATAAAAATTTCACGTATTACTTTTGCAGCAATGTTTTCTGAGGAACAATTCTAAAACTGAAATATCTCTTAAAATAGTTTATAAATTTTATTTACAAATATTAAGAGAAAGGGACATAATATTACAAAAAATAATTTATTGGAAAAATGTATTTAGATGTTACACAGGCTTCTCACGTAATTTTCTCTTTTTCGTTTCTTTAATCAATTCACCATTAGTAGGGAAGACAATCAATATAAATAATAATGAGCATACTGCGATTGGTCAATAAAACTCAAAATTGAAAAGTCACGGAACAACTCAAGAAAGTTAGAGAGAGAGAGAAGTCACAAGTTTCGCTACCATCTTTTAAAGAAAAATCCATTATTTTACATTTCAATGTTACATGGCCAGGGCGTAACTGTAATTTACTTTAGGAAAAAGATCATTAATACATTTCTCACTGTTAACATTCGCGTAAGCTGAAAAAGATAGAATAAATTTCGAAAACTGTTTGGAAAAGTATATGGGATTTTTTTATTTTCACCTTGAACAATCGTCGGCATTATAATAATTTTAATTGCAAAAGTTCATATGCTATGAAAACACATTCTTGTTTTCTTTATATCTCGGGTAGAAATGTTTTTCAAACCATTATTTTTTCTTCCAAATGAATAATATAAATTCAAATGTGTTTCACTTCTAACTAAATTTGTAAGGTAAAAAATTTCCATATTTAAAAAAATTTTTTTTTGATTATATATATGTCACAGAAATTTAATAAAAATCCCTCTTCACTAAATGTAGTCATAAACATTCGTTTTTACTTTAACATTAATTTTCTTAGATTGATGCGGAAAACCTTTCAAATTTAAGTATCTTGTCTCTGCAAGCTTCTTTAAATTAAAAGATAGAGAAAAATTTTCTTTTATGAACTGAGACTATCGTAGCAGAGCTTTTTACCGACACTTTTCCCATTTCCAATGCTTTTTATATCAGAGTATCAATCAAATATGCATAGATATCTTACCATTATACACTGCTGGACAATTGCTAAGGACGGATAACACTATCATCCATAGCAACCACAAAATGAAAGGAAGCAAAATGTGGAAAATTAGAATAAGTGCGGGATATTAGTAAGAAGAAGTATGAGTATGCAATTTTTTTTCCACGTCTGTTCATCACGTGATAGCGTTCATAAGAGCTTTAAAGGTTTTGACGCGTGTGGACAGTTGTTGTTTCAAGTCAAAGTTTTACAGGAAAGATTTAATAAACGAACTTAAAATTTTTGGCATGTCTTCCCGACATCACATAGATGATTTTATGCGTGGCCGAATTATTGGAAAGATCGAAGAAGGGCGAAAAATAACAGATGTTGCCAGGAGTTCGACATCGCTCACAGCGTTGTTTCACGGCTGTGGAAGTCATTTAAAACTACTGGAACGTGTAGTAGACGGCACGGGGAGGTCGTGTTAGAAGTACGACGCCTGCAGAAGACAGATATATCGTCCTATCAGCAAAAAGGAACAAGCACACCACAGCTCAGCAGGTGGCAAATCAGTTTCTTGCTGCCTCAGAAAAGCAGATCTCCCGAAAAACTGTTGCCAGACGTTTGAGGGGAGGAGGACTATGCACACGCAGATCTGTTGTGTGTGTCCCATTGACCAGACAGCACCGTACTGCCCGTTTGCAATGGTGTCGTGAGCATCACAATTGGACTGAACAGGACTGGGCATGCGTACTATTCTCAGATGAGAGTAGGTTCAGTATGTCATCGGATTGTAGACGCCAACTGATCTGGCGCGAGAGTGGTACTGCTTATCGTCCAGAAAATATCCAGGAAAAGGACCGATATCCGACATGCAGTATCATGGTGCGGGCCGGCATCATGACCAATGGCCGCACGCGCCTACATGTGGTTGCGAATGGGACTATGACGGGCCAACGATACATTGATGAAGTTCTACTTCCTCATGTTCGTCTTTTCCGTGGTGCTGTCGGTGATAAATTTGTTTTTATGGACGACAACGCAACATGTCATCGAACACTCGCTGTTCAGGATTGTCTAGACAGCGAGGGTATTCAACGTCTCGTATGGCCAGCGCGTTCTCCAGATCTAAACCCCATTGAAAATGTGTGGGATGCTTTGGGGAGGCAAGTTGCTGGTCGAAACTATCCTCCGACAAACAAGAACACCTTCATCCGTGCACTCACAGAGGAATGGGATAAATTGCCTCAACAGCTGCTGGATAATGTTGTGCAAAGTATGGTACGACGTGTGGAATGTTGCATCACACTCCACGGTGGACATATCCCGTACTGATACCTTTCTTTAAGGTGCGTGCTGACTTTTAAATGCATTGTTCCATTTCTCCGTACGCAGATCAAATGAACATTTTTTTTCTTTCAGATGTTTCGCAGCTTTTGTACTTTCCAGAACAATAAATATTCTTTATTCTAATGTCTGAACAGTGTGGCAACTATATTTTATCCTACTAGGCCTCATGTCTCGCTTAATGTTATGCTACATAGCAATTTGTGATCCGTCCTTAGCAATTGTCCAGCAGTGTAATTTTATCATGAATTTTGATTATGATAATTCAGAACTCTGTATTATTGTTTGTTAAATGTAGTGTTTAATTAGAAATCTTCAACTGCTATAAAATCGGTTCCCTTTAAGCATGATTAAACTGTAGGAAATAAAAAAAAGTCGCATGAGGCCACATCAGGTGTATAAGGAGGATGCCCCATCATAGTAATGTTTTTCCTGGTCAGAAACTGCTTGACAGATAGGGCCGTGTGAGTGGGGGCATTGTCTTGGTGGAACAGTCATCTATCACTGCCCAATTCTGGCCTTTTCCCCTTAACTTTTTTCCTGAAATCTTTTTAGTACTTCAATGTAGTAGCGTTGATTGACAATCTGACCACTGAGGTGAGTAAAAACCCCCTTCATATCTCGAAATTTGACAATGCTTTGGTCTTTAATCGCTGACCTGGGGCGCCCAGCAGGTTCATCATTTTCCACACTGACCCTTCCCCATGATTATATCAATCAAACACATGTGCACGAGACAAAGTTTCATCTCCATAAGCCTCAGATAATATTCGAAATGTTTTCGTGCCTGATTTCTTCACAAGGAACTTGAAGTTGATGTTGATTCGACATTTTACCGGCAGGATGCAGTTGCACGTGTTCATTCAATGACGCAGTACTCCCAACTGGCGCGATCGATTAAGGCAAAACTGGACACATGGATAGAGGAGGTGAGTGGGATGACATCACTAAAACAGTTTCCACTCTTTTTTCAAGCTACACACTTCGTCTCGGTTTTTTTGTGTGTGTCACACTTCGTGTCACACCTTATTTATTGTTGTCGAAGAAAGATAGCAATTGAATTTTCCTTTAAATAATTATCTTGACCTTTCACACAGTTGATACTGTATTAATTATAAATTTCTATATAAATTGAGAATTTCACGAAAGTTTTGCAACACTTTTGCACACAAGTTTTGATCAAACTTATTTTTTTATTTTATTTTTCTCAACGAAGTTAATCAACTACTATCAGCATTGCTCGGATATCGTATTTTATTTCCCCCCTTTTCTTATTTAAAGATATTTTTATTTTCTTTAAAAAATAAGCTCTCTCTCTCTCTAAATGCATCTAACTATTTAGTTTTATTTCATGTACACATTTCCGAATTTGAGAAATTATTGAACTTAATGACGAAAAACTTGTGAATAGAATGTTAAGTATTTTTCATAATACTTGATAATCATAACAAAATTGTAAAAATATGTATATCTAACATTTTAAGCACTTTTTTAAAACTATTCAATCCCGTGATACGAATATTTGCTTTTAAAACTAAAATTATTGAATTTTCTTCCTATCAAATCATTTATTTCTTCTAATAATGAATAAATAATAATTTGTCTTCATTCCTTGGAATCACAGAGTGTTGTTCCTTATAGGACATATGTATATGTTTCTTTTTTTCAATTCCTCTACTATTAGTTCATAATTTCCCTATATTTATCTTACTCAAATTTTCAATCGTTAATAAAATGCATTTTAAAGCGCTTAATTGAGCTGAAATTTTATATACACGATTAGTTTCGATGACAATAGGGTAATTTAATTATAATTAATAAAAATTGATTGATTAAAACTAATTATTCACAAATACAGTCACGTTGGCATCATTTTTGGTGACTTTTGTCAAAACTTTAAAAGTTTTTTTCCCTCACGTTTTAAAGTATTCAGTTGAACTGAAACTTTATATACACGATTGTTTTGGATGGCAATACGATATTTTAGTGATAATTAATTGCCACTTAATATTGTGTCATATGTATATACACATTTGCATTAATTGTAATTAATTAATAAAAAGTAACTAAAACAAAAAATTTCTTTGTTGACCTAAGTAGGAATTCACTTAAAAGAAAAATTTTTTATGTTACTTGTTAAAAGTAAATTAACTCACTTTAATTATACTGTAAAATATAGAACTATAAAATTCCACAAAATATTCATGTCTAATTTACCAATATTCCACCTCCTGTAAGCCATTGTAAGAGAAGACTTCTTAAATTAATTTGTATGCTATAATTTTTTTCTTTAAAATTCGTTGATATTTTGTTAATATTTTTCAGTTTATATGTATTATTATAAAACTAAGGCTCTAGCCAGATTTTATCAAGAATTTAAAACTGAATTTCTCATATCTTCATGGCTATTATTTACATGTACCTAGTTTCGTATTCTGTAAGAAAAATATTGATTTGTGAAACATCGGAAAAAAATTTCTCATGTTTACTTATTAATGAATGTATATGAAGTTTAAGCAAAAATTACAAAAATAAATTACAAGTACATAATATGAATGATACATAATGAAATTTGATATTTTGGGTTTCCTACATTTATACAATATAAATTTTCTCATTTCTTTTCTTAGTTTAGTATCTGTGCACGTTACACTTACGTATTTCTATCATTTTCTTCCAAACTGTACCAATAAGCAGTGATGGCCCCTTAATATGTCGCGAACTTTCCTCCGCCGCGGATGTGTGAGGTTGCACCCCAAAGAATGATATTATTTATAAAACCAATACCTTTAATATGACTATCAAATCCCTATCTAAATTCGACCTACACTAAGGGAGCTATCAGACTAATTGCTATAACTTAAATATCTAGAATAATTGATCTAATAACTTAAAGATGAAATCCCAGCAACGTTAATCGTCTTTAACCGATTCGTCTGCTCCTTTTACTTGAACTCAGGTAGCTTCAACTATTTTATCACTAACAGTGTAGCTTCAGCATGACAAAAACTAACAGCCTTTTCATATTTTTCTCTTCACTTGGCATTAAATAGTAGCTCTCATTAACCCTTTAAGCAGTCAATTTTTAGGCCAAAATGTTCCTTTTAGGAACATTTTTTTATTACATACAACTAAGCATAATACTTAACAGAATTCGAAAATCGATACATTTTATTTTACCTTTCAATTTTAAAGTTTTCCCACTATTTTTTATTTTGTAATTGTCGAATCAAAACCCCCTAAATGTTTACCTTTTGTAAGTACACTCTGTATGCTATGAAGAATGTTTCACATATCTTAAAAAAGAATTCCTTTCAAAATAACAAAAAAATTCACGTTCGTACCTCTTTTCCAAACAGTTGAAGGTTTTGTAAGTGCGCGCATACATATATGCACACACGATTTGTAGCATGGTCTAATAGAAAGTCTTACATTGCAATGGGGACAGAGATAATATCGGCCTTTTTGGATTCCATTTCCATTTCTTCTCAAGCAAGAAATTACACATTGACTTGCCAATCCCTGTTCTTTTTTGAATATTTTTAAAAATCCAAATGCCTGCTTTCAATGAAAAATTCACGCCTTCACCACAAAAGAAAATCCCAGATAATAAATACTTCAGTACCATCGACAAACCGCATCTCTTAAAAACACTATCTCTAACAATTTCACTATAAGAATTAAAAACATGTGCAAATCAAAGATAGAAAGAAGAATATATCAGTGTCCGTACAGTGTACGGGCAAACCAGTTGAGGCTAGATTTCGGTCGCCCGCACGGTGTACGGGTAAACTAATTAAGGGCATAAAGGCAATTTTCCCTGGAGGATTTGTAAAAATCGCGAATAGATCCCTTTACAAGTAGAGAAACCGAGTGTTCAAGGCAGCCAATCCATGGTCTAAAAGTTAGTGAAGTATCTGACTGTTGATCAGATCTAGAATTATATACAAGAAATGCTTAATTTATTATATAATAAGTAGCAATTTGAAATTTCCTGACTATTTCTCGATATGTGTGTGTCTTTAAGCGTCATGTTTAATTAAGAGAAACATTGCAATGCGTTCTATAATGGAGTAGGAAACGAGAGCGATTGATATTCTCCCTTTAATTTTCAAACTAAGGCTCTTAGGAAACAATTCTCCCGTTCAGTATGATTGATTCATTCGATTATACTTAGATGCTTAACGAATGTATTTATTTATTTAATATATTTACGTATATATCTGATAATCTTATAATCTACTACCTTAGTTAACTGAACAAATAATATATAAACTCTAACGGCAATTCCTAATTTAATTAACTGTACAAACAAAATCTAATTAACTGTGTTCCAGTCTTTTCAATGGAAATAAATGTTATTGGAGTTTGGCGCATAATATTCCTTTTTTTCACAGGTTTTCCCTTTTACATATATACGGCAAACACAAAGCGAAATTTAATATAATTTACTTAGAATAAAATCAGTTCCAATACTTAAGATATTCAAAATTACAAACTATTAACTAAATTAAAATAAAATATATGATTTATTCAAGGGATGGGCAGCTATTTTGGCTCGAGGACCACATTGTAGAAATGGAGGATGAAGGCGGGTGGCGCCTTTTTAAAATTATTTGCCTTCATTATTTAACTTTACCTCTCAGAAGAGGTATACTTTGCATTATAAAAATAATATATATTTTTATTGATTATAATTCAATGATTACAATTTTAAAAAAAAACAGTGGAAATTTTATTTAATTTGTTTCTAGTACTAATTCCACATCATCTATAGATGAAAGCGTACTTAATTTTAGAATGACTTTAAAGGGACTAGTGCACCCTATCACACTATTTTACATTTTTTTTTTACTCAGAATACTATTTCTTGTTGAAATTTCTGTTTGGTTTTCAGACTGTTCTGGCGGGCCGTAAAATAATTCTTTGCGGGCCACTGGTTGCCCACCTCTGATTTATTCTAAGTATAAAAACATATTTTTCATATTCCACCAAAAACTGAATACTGAAAAGAAGTGCGTAAAATTCTTGCGTGGATTTTTTTAAAAAAAGAAGAATATGAGTGTACGCGTGATGTGTAGATTTTGGACTCAAATAAAGGGTGTTCTTTTTAGAGGTATAGAACTTTAAATTGCAATAAAACAACGATGTATTATTCGATTGACATGATTTTTTTTATTCGAAAGATAATCTTGTGGCATTACATTTTAAATATGACCAAGCAAGGCGTAGATTCATTGAATGGGCCCAAAACGAGATTGACGTTGTTCCCGATTTTCATAAGCGAATTTTGTTTAACGATGAAGCGCACTTCTGGTTGAATGGTTTCGTCAACAAACAAAACTGCCGCATTTGGAGTGAAGCTAATTCACAAGTGTATGTCGAAACACCGTTACATCCAGAAAAACTGACTGTTTGGTGCGCTTTATGGGCTGGTGGAATCATTGGTCCGTACTTCTTCAAAAACGATGAAGGCCACAACGTTACAGTCAATGGGGATCGGTATAGAGCCATGATTACTAACTTTTTCATTCCTGAATTGAACAATCATGATGTCCAGGAGCTGGGGTTCCAACAAGACGGCGCAACATGTCACACAGCTCGTGCCACAATCGATTTATTGAAAGACACGTTGGGTGACCGCCTAATATCACGTTTTGGACCTGTGAATTGGCCTCAAAGATCTTGTGATTTAACACCGCTAGACTATTTTCTGTGGGGCTATGTAAAGTCATTGGTCTATGCGGATAAGCCACAAACGCTTGACCATTTGGAAAACAACATTCGCCGTGTTATTGCCGATATACGGCCACAAATGTTGGAAAAAGTCATCGAAAATTGGACGTCTAGATTGGACTACATCCGAGCCAGCCATGGCAGTCCTATGCCAGAAATCCCATTTAAAATGTAATGCCACAAGATTATCTTTCGAATAAAAAAAATTCATGTCAATCGAATAATACATCGTTGTTTTATTGCAATTTAAAGTTCTATACCTCTAAAAAAAACACCCTTTACTTAGTTATAAGTTATTGATCCTTTTATTTAACGAATTCATAACGCTATGTTTCTAAAACGCACACTGATAAATGAATTTAATTTCTATGATTAATACATTTTATTCATTTTTTTATATTATTAGTAATTGTAGTCACAATATTTTATGATTGCTGCTAAAAATTAAGCAAAAAAAAAAAAATGCCACAATATATATTTCTGAACAGAAGATAAGGCAGCCTCTTGCTTTGGCCACCCGCGGGAGGTGCACACACTGCACAACCTACCGGTTGATTGAAAATTAGTGTGACCAATTTTAAAAGTAAATAACTATTTATGATGAATTTCTATCATTTTACTACAGGTTTTATTTCAAAAATGAAACATTTAAATTACAAATCTAATTATTTTTATTAGTGGTAGTAAATTACAGTACTGAAATTAGATCCTCAAACCCAGAACGAAATTTTTCAGCTTTTGAAGGCTGGTTGCTCAAATTTTGTAAATAATAAAGCATTTAAAAATAAAAAATAAACATTTTTCTATTGTATTACTATCTAAACTTCAAAAAGAAACAAAATCTGGCTCGCAATCAAAAGCTCCAGGGGAAAAATGTGAACGGAAGGAAGCCCTTAATGAAAAAGAAAAAAAGAAGTTGAAAATAATTATCGTTAAAGAAATTCTTTTGCCTCAATAACCCAAGGCAAAGAAACTACAGATATAGCAATCGACAATTTATCGTCAGATAACGAAAATCGGCTATAAAAAAGTAAATTTTCCAGTCTATCACCAAATGTCTGTTAAGACCGTAGGAAAATGAAAATGTTCTTGGCCTCTGTATTTAATGTTACGCAAAGGTAGATACAAAGCATGGAAAACTTCTGATGAAGCACAGTTTGATTTGTCATTTACAACTGGTAAAACGAAGATACAATATATTTAACGCAAAAAATGTCGCAAAAGCGCAGCTGTTTTGAAAAATGCAAGCTGGCCGTCTGGTGTTATGGTATGGACGGAAATGTCCTCTCAAGGCTTTTAACAAAGCCATTTTTTTGTAGAACGAAACTTTAAAATTTATTCTAAATACTATCAGAATAAAGTTTTGAAAACACTTGATAAAAAAAAGTAAACGTCTTTACCCTCAAGGAAACTTTGTTTTTCACCAAGATTCTGCTCTAAGTCATACTGCAAAATCAACTATAAAACGGCTGAAAGATTTAAAAGTAAACTGTCTGCCTCCTGATAAATGACTATCACTATCCCCTGTCTGTGTTCTTTGCGATTATTTTTCATTAGGATACTTACGAAAACAATTAAATAGACGTGAAGTAAGAGCATTTCAAGGACTTCAAAAAGCAATTTAAGAGGGAGTTGGAAAATATCCCCAAATAATCGAAAAAACCCTTTTAGCTTTGCCGAAACGCTTACGAAAAGTGTACTGTGCTAGAGGAAACCACATTGAAAATTCCATGTAAATAACTTTATTCAATAAAAATTTATGATCCTTTAAAATTGGTCACACTATTTATGAATCAACCGGTACAGCTCTGTTTTTATTTGTCATTCTTCCAAAATTTAGACAAAATTTCAAGTTTGATAATTTGGTGAAGATGTTCAAATATTAAGATACTTCAAAGAGTTTTCGAAATTTAAAAAAAAATCCTTTGATTGCATGAGTAACTTTTAATTTTGCATTTTGCTTGCCTATGTGGGTTATTATTGTTCACAAATATGTGCCCTTTTAGAAGAAAGTTTCTGTGCAAAATAACAAAACTTGGCAACAACGGAGCTCATGAACTGAGTGGCTGAAAGCATGTGATTGCAGTTATCATGTGACTAAATGATGTTACATGAATTTAGCCCATTATGCTACAATTGAAACAGCACATTAAAAATAAAACTGTAATAAAAATATCTTTCGACAAAAAACTAACTGCATGTAAACGTTATCTGATTTAAATACTATAAATATTTGCAGATTGAAATAATTCTATGAAAATTCAAATGACAATTGCTATTTTTTACTACCTCTTCGAATTGAAACTTCTTATCTGATTTGATGCTACACTACCAACATATGATTAAGAGGAGAACTAGAATTTTTTTTGGTCCACATAGCTCATAACTCATCCAATTAATCAGCTAGAATGGAGTTTAAACCACAGGCTGTAATATATTTAATATTATGTGTAACTTCTGATGAATAAGACCTAAAATTTTACTTCAGAGATAACAAAAGAATTCCTTTCCCATTTCTATTTACATCTATTACAGTTAATTATATATATATATATATTTCTGTTTTTTCTACACTTCCAAAAAACGTTTTTGTTCATCATGCATTGCATAACTTATAAATCCATTTAAACAAACAATGTCTTTCCTTTTCCACATTATACTACAGCATTGCATTTGCATTTCGACAGTAATTCTGAGAATAGTAGCAGATGAAATATATTAATTTAATATTGTTGATTCATACGCACATTTATATGCAAACATACAAATAAAGCAATGGTGAAACATTGAAGTGCAAAGAACATAGGAAAAAGGAAAAAGATGTGAAAATGGCTACACCTCTATTGTTCATACGAACTGTAGATCTTTCCTCTTGCATGATTTGTAACCTTTTGTATTTCATTTAGATGCTTAGATCTTGAAGTTCAATAACTCATCACATCCTCACAGTAATACAAAAGTTCAATATAAATCTATATGAACATAATTCCAACACGTACTACGACAGGCTGTTATTTTACAATGAATGCCCTTTAAAAAAATTCGACCAATCTTTCCATTACAACTTGAATTTTTTATATACAATAGAAGCTACATCATCGGGGAGTGTATTAACCGGATTATCCGGAAGATCATCGTAGTACGTGATTGCTTAAACCAAGATATTAATTTAGCCGGATATAAAAAATATTCTATGAAGATGATACCGAACATTCGTTACTGCGACTTGTGCTAAGCAAAGTAATCCCTTTAAAGGAGTATGAAGTCTGCCACACGTCAAATATCTTGATTACTTTGAACACCAGGAAGACAGAGAAAATACTTCAAATTCGGGTCCTACTCTTTTTAATATTACCCGAAGGCAGCCTTAATTCGACGTTCCATTTGTGTTTCATTTTCAAATAACAGATAATGGAGCAGCATTTAATAAATGCATAAAGTTAATATATGCTTAAAAATAAAGAAGTGTTGCGGCGGGAGGGGAGCCATTTTTGGTCACGGTATGATTAAGAACCATAATTTAGTTTACAAAAGATTTTTTTTTTAAGCACCGAAAAAAATTATTTGGGAACCATTGTTCCAGCACTTTAATGAGCCTCCTCCTGTCTGTTCTGATTTCAAGCATGAGTGACGCTATGAGTTATGATCATCCAACGCTAATGGTAATCGAAGCACTTTAATGAGAACCAAGGAAATGATACTTCAGCACCAACGACGGAAAAGAAAACGAGAGTAAAATTGAAGCAGAGTCGGTGAAGGATGTTAATGGGGGATGAAAAAAAGTGTTAAGCACGTCGATTTTTTTAAAGGAACAGACGCATCCTGCATGTTTGACACGACAAATAATGATATGTTTGAGGATAATTAATTATAGCAGAACATTTTTTTTAAATTTAAGAGTATCTTTCGTTTATTTTCTCTTAGGTTAATAAGTTTGGGAAAAAATTGACTTTTACTTTAACTGGAGGCTTATTTTTTCTCTCGCAATGACGAGAAATGGTAAGACGTTTATAACTTTTTTTATAGCAAACCTTTAGGTTCATTTAGTATTTGAGAAATAAGGTAAGTGCTTCTGTACTTTCGATGGTGTTTTAGAATCCCTTTAATTTCATTATGAATGATTAACATATTCCATAACTTATTAATTGTAGTGTGTACTGTAGCGATAGGTTGAGTACTGTAGCGGAATCTTCATAAGTTAGTAACAGCCTCCTCATCCAGACAGAAGTGATCTCTTTCGCCTAGAGGTTAGGCTACTCGGCTTCGGATCCATAGGTCCCGCGTTCTGTCCTCCGGATTTGCGCCTTTTCAAGTAGTAAAACACAGCAATCAAAATTACTAAGTCGTTTACAGGGGAAAAACGTATCCAGTTCATAGAAAATATTTTGGAAAAAAGTGGTCACGCGTCAAACTCAGTCACCCCAAGTCGCACCTTAGGAACGTAAAAAAAAAGGTTTGCCACCGCCAAAAAAGAGGAAAATATGTTAAAAATACATTTTAGTTCCCATTAAGTCTCTGATATAGGAGGATACTCTGATAAGGTCGTTGATAACAAATAAACAGTTTTCCCAGAATTAAAGAATTCGTGAGCCTGAGGTGACTCTGTGCTCGCACCACCTATCCCGGGTTAAAGAAGGTTATATCACACACCGTTGTAACTGTTACACAATTTTTTTTAGCAAACGATAATTTCATACGTGAGGCAAATTCAATAGCTTCATGAATTATTCGTATCTTATCCAGAGAACGTTTTAATGACTGGCCTCAGCCTCGGGGAAAGGGGGAAGGGGTATTTCGATCTCGACTCTGCCTCAATAAGATCGTGATCCGGATAATTTTAATCATCAAATGTTGTTCCAGGATATATTCTCAGAAAAGCTGGGAATTTTAAAATATACGCCCAACTGGGGCAATAGAGGCAAGATTGCGTTATTATGTCAAGTTCGCCGTCCATGTCTAGGCCTAGACCTACACCATGCTCTACAGTTACTCATTTATTGAAAGGCGGCAGTTGGTGTAGTCGGTTTTTGACTAAGTTTGACGAATATTTGACAACGTATATTTATAAGGGTTGCAGACGCATACTTTTGTATGGGTGCCCAGGTCTGCAAAAAAGCCTTAAGACGTCACTAATCTTATCATTTTTTTGTTACAAATTTTAATCATTTTGCTAATTTTAAGTTGCGGTTTGCTTTTATTTTACCTCCCAAGATGAGAGTTTCAAGAAATTATATGGTTTTGTTAGTTTTTTGTAACTTAATATTGTTTTTAATACCGTTAGAATTTTAAAGCAACCCTATTAATACAAATAAAGGAGACTACAGAGAACTATACTTAAACAATGAGTTTCATGTGCATTGCTGTTCATAATTCGACAAAGAAACATACTAATATGCTGGTGGTTCATTGGAGAAAGAACAGATTACATTAGTGGCACACAAATTTTGAGTGAAATTTTTGGTTTGCCCTTATGGAAGTTGGAACTCTAGGTATTTCCCAAACGCCGGCTCCAAGATTCCTTGCGACTCTGCAGATGTTATTTCCGTTCCCAAATGGGACGTCATAGACTGATAATTGATGTTACATTTCGGCCATAATAAACCAACAAATAATATTATGTCTTTTTGTTTTTAGAGAGGCGGGTCCAAATCCATTGTATACTGAAACATCAAGACATGAAAAATGAACGGAGTGCCAACTCAGGTGTTCTCTTCGTCTCTTGATTGTGATTCAAAATTATGAGGTTTGTCACCAATAGCCCTTGTGTTGCTTCGAAGTACGAGCTTAATAAACAATCACTCTATACCCTGGTTTTGATGATTATGTACGGAAATAATTTATTCTAATTTTTTTTCTTCCATTAGTATTTTTGAACAATGAAAAACTAAATCAGTCGGAAGAATATCAAAATTTATGATAAAGACATCAAATACGATAGAATGGAGAATAACATTTTATCAATGAAATAACAACAAAAAATAACTACTTTAACTCCCTTCAAAACATTTAATATCGGAAGAATAAAGAAATGGAGATATTATTTGTTTAATCAATGTTTCATGTGATCTTTCGAAAATGTTCAAACCAAACATCTGCCCTTTGCTTTTTCTCCTTCATTTCAGTTAGTTTTTAGGACAGGTGTAAGGGTTCCCAAGCCGATAGGAATTCTCTATTTCTCTCTCTCTCTCTCTTTCAAATTTCACTTCTCTTAATTCGAAAAGTTGTATTTACATTTCGACTAGTTGATTTTGATACATTATTCTAACTTCTGGAAAATTCCCCAGGAATTGAAATACATTATAATTTATTTTTAACAGTAATTTACAGAGAAATTTCATATAAAAACAATTCAATTATGTTGTTATGCATACTAGTACAAGAAAAATAATAAGGAACAGAAACCAAAATTGAGAATCCTTTAAGCCTAACCATTTGCATGTGTATTCGTGTAATTTTCCCTCTCATTCCTTAAAGATTATTTTTGCACACACACAATCACCTTTTATTTATAAATTCTACAATCACGTAATTCCTTTCTGGTTATGGTAATTTTAAAGTTGTGGCCTTCCTAACTTGGTGACTGTAATGCTGGCGGAGAGCAAAGTGCTTGACATTTTATCTTCTTTTGTTCAAAATTAAAAGACAGAAAAAAAACTAGAAGGTTAAATTACATGCTCTTAAAATCAAATTTTTTTAGCTTGTTTCCAGGAAAGCTACATTCACATTATTTTGAAACTTCATTAATTGATTTTATAATTTTTTTTATTGTCCTGATTTTATAACTTCATTGTCTTGCTTACGTAACTTCACTGTTTTGGTTTTGCAACTTAATTGTTTTCCTCTGGTTTGTTTCGTACCATTCGTTTTGCTATTTGTCTTTTATTTTATTTGTTTTAATTACTTCTGTTTCAAATGAAAAAAAAAGCAAACTGAAATTCTACTTTCCTTCTTAAATTTAAATTACTACATTGGTTTGAAGGTAGCAAACTGCATTCTAAAGAGAAAAAAGACAACGAAGATTTTTCCGAAATAACATCTTCAATAAGATATCTGAAAATATTCTATTAAAAAGGATTCATTTGTGGGGTTTTCAGATATTTTAGAAACATTTTCAGATATCGGACGAAAATAGTGACATCGGAAAAATCTTCATTATTTCTCTCTGTTTGAAATGCAATTTACTGCCTTTAAATCTATGCAGTAATAAGAGATGATAAAATAAGAAATGAGAGAGAGAGATTCACACAAACCTAATATTTTTATCTGTTTGAAGAACAGTATTTCTGTACGTCACTCTTCGTAAGCATTTATAAGAATTTTATCATGTGATATTTATAATCTAATTTATAATTGATTAGTATATATATATATATATATATATATATATATATATATATATATATATATATATGTAATAACTTAAATTTATATTTACCTAAAAATTCGAATCTTATTTATTTATTATATCTAAATCATAATTACGAACACCTTATTCCAAACACGCTCGTATCATTTCATTCAGAATTAAAGGATTCAAATCTTGTAAAACTGCTCTCAAAAATTATTATGGTGGTTAGCTCCAATAATCTTTTATTTCATTTTCTAAATTCAAAATAAAATCACATTCAAATTGAGCACAGTTACAATGACATCAAAGCAGTTAATACAATAACGAGAGGTTTTCGCGAGCGGACATTGGTATTTCCTTTCTTCGCCGAGCTGGCAGGCTGACTGATTGATTGTCTACACTGTCAAGAGAGGGAACACTATTGTCCCCGTCCTTTTACCATTCGTTACAACCTATAGTTTGACTTTTATTTATGATACCACATTAAAAGTGTGAGAGATTGGCACCTCTCTCTTGGGCACCTAGATATGTGGGAGGTAGGGAAGAAACACTCGCGCCATGATCCAATCAATCTATTTATTTATCACACAATAAAACGACACAAATTCAATTAATAATAGTAAGAGAATGCCTCGGTGCTAACCGTGAAAGTTGAACAACGACGGTAATACATGAAAGTTTAGGAGACTATCAAACTTGATCCTTACTTTATAAAGAATCTGATCTATTATCCGATTTAATTTAATATGAGTTTAATCTCAGTAAACAATCGTCACTTTAAAGCTTCCTCCTAATAAGTCTTTAATCACAATAATTCAAATATAATACCTTCATTAACAATCTCACCTGGTTTCTAGCTTATATCCTCTCCTACACTCTATTCTAGCTAGAAAACTTCGACCATTTATAGTAAGTTAATTTGAATATCACGATTTTCTTCTTACGAAGGGTTGGTTGTGAATAACGCGAATTGATGGCCCAAAGATTTCCCAAGAGGATTAGTTGAAGGATCACGGATAAATCCATCACAAAATGATTAGACATTAAAATTTTGACATATTTATCGGCGATTTTTAGTAAAAGAATATCATTACTAAATAATTTACACCCTTCACAGAGCAGTAGAATATTTAATCCCAAGATATTGATGTAATTTCTAAAAAAAAATTATATTCCTCTTCACTTGATTTTGTGACTGTATTTTTACCATTGCCTTTCCCCCTGTTTTCTTTCTATTTAAACCAGTGGTCCCCATGGGTCCTCGATAGGGGGTCCATGGAAAATAAAAATTGATCTGGGGGTCCCTGAACTACGTCAGGGGGTCCGCGAAAAGTTTAATACAAAAATAATATTAAAAAAAATTGATCCATTTTTATTTTTACGGAAATTTAAACAAATAACAATAATTCACTTGAATATTCCCGACTGGGTGTTGAACCCTTTTGCGCGTGGATTATCTCAGATCCCAAACACAGATAAATCCATACTGATACAGGAGCATCTTATTGAAATATCCGCAAATGAGGGACTTAAGCCAACGGTTGAACAAGGATACCACACATTCTGGTTACAAAAACAGATCCCAATTTTATATCCTGCATTATGGGTAATTGTACAGAAGTTGACTACTTTCCCGTCTTCCAAATTGGTAGAACGCGTATTCAGTGCCGCAAAAAATACCTTAAAAAAACTAGTGCTGGGGATTTTCTGTTGCTACTCATAAGCAATGAGATGGACATAAATACACTCATAGCATCTCATCAAGTTCATCCAAGTCCTTAATTTTTTAAATTTTATTTTAAGCAAAAGTTATAATTTCAATGAATAATTCTTCAACAAAATGAATTTTTAAATTTTTATACTATGCATTTATATAGCATTTTCACTTTGGGAAAGTTTTGACTTTAAAAATGTTTCCATGAGCCATTTTTGACAATAAAAAGGGGTGCATGAGTAAAAAAAGTTCGGGAACCACTGATTTAAATTTAGGAAAAAAGACACACACATACGCAATTCTCTCTCTAGCTTGTCTAGCCCATGAGCATAGAAGGTGTACAGTTTTCTCCTCTGATGTTAAAATTAACAAATTAAAAGGTATTTGAAATATGTATCGATTTTTAATTATCATGATTACAAATCACAAAATGAGTACCATCTCATCATTACATTATGTGTACATAGTATATATATATATATATATATATATATATATATATATATATATATATATATTCTGCTAATACCCAAAATTCATATTACTTTATTTTTTAACGAAAGGTTTTTGTGATGATGTAATAAATTTATTACGTATTATCGCAACAATGCCAACGTTCAAGATAACTCGCTTAGTTGGGAACCCCGATTTCGCATGTGTCGGACGCGCTGAATTGACGAACATGTATTTCGTTTCATATAATGTCGCTAATACAGTTGCTAAAATACATTATTACAAGCTCTCGCAGCAAAATATCGCAACGATTGCATAGACTGGGGCTATGCAATCGTGCCCCTGGGGGGGGGCTGCTCTTTTCTAGGGGTGCGCAAAGGCCTCTAACTAAAAGTTAAGATTTCCCTCTTTTACAGTCTCTGAAAGGTCACATGAAAAATTGTGTGACGTTTAAGATAAATAACGGTAGCGTGATATTAATTAATGTAAACATTTAGTTTATTTACGTCACAGCTATTATTTACAGATTATACATTGAAGTTATTAAACTTATTAAAAGATTATTAGAGTTCAAAACAATGGTTTGTGAGAGGATAGTTCCCTTTCGAAGATTCAAAGCATCTTTGGTTCTCCCTCTCTCTCTTTGGGGATCAGTGGTCGACACCTCTTTTTAGCATCTCTTTACATTCTGCTAGTGGCGGGAAGAGGTCCCTCATGGGTCAAGGGGTTGCGGGGGAGGTTCAAGGTGGACCACGCAATAATTTTAAAGTGCAGGTGCAAATGCACGTGTGGTGATCCTCAAAGTCACCGATTCACCACTGCGTGGCGGGAAACGTTACAATTTGAAAGATGTGGCATCCTGGACTAGATCACTAAATTGCCCTCAATGAAATAACTCTACTAGAACACGTATTTCGATCAAGAATATTAATTCAGTTTTAATGTTTGAACTACATAGCCATTACTACAACGTAATATTTTCAAAAAATATATAGCAGAAACACATTTCAAAGATTTAGACCTGAAATCATCGCGTGCCAATACGATAACGATTACATTTAAATCACTCAGCTCCATTTTGCTAGTCCGCGATGTCAGGCTGATACATAAAGGGAGCCCGCGACGTTCGAAAGTTTAAGAAAGACTGATATAAACTACAAGCGCTATACTTTTCTTTGAATTCAACATAATTCTAAGTCACTGTATCTATCTATACACAAAGAGTAATTTTAAATGCTTGCATTATTTCTAAAATTTATCAGAAATACAAACAAGCAATATAAAAGAATTTTTTTAAGGGAATTCCTACTTAGGTCAACAAAGCAAAATTTTATTTTAATTACTTTTTATTAAATAGTAACAATTAATATAAATATGTATACATACATTTGACAGAATCACACTATTAAATGACAAAATAGAAAGTGATTTTCCTTGCAATTTTCCTCTCTCTATATATGGTGTAGGATTATTTTTTGTTACTATTTATTCATTCATTAAATTTAATTATTCTAATAAAAGAGTATAGTGAAAAAATGAAATCCCATTCTCAGAAATTAGGCCATCCCATGTAAGATTCGAACCCACGACCCTTCGATTAGATGCCCAACGCGCTATGCATTGCGCTACAGAGATACAACGAACAATTTTCCTTTCTATATATGCTGCTGGACTATTATTTTTGTTTGTTACTATTTATTCACATTTTTGCATTTAATTAATAAATTGATATTTGAAAAAGCTGTATTAACATCAAGTGTCATCCCCTACAAGTTTAAAAAAATGTATTTGAACTTTAATGGATGAATAGAAAGTATTTTATTAACATTGAAAATTTGAACAAGATATATGCATATATAAAGGGAGAGAGTGAACCAATAGTAAGATTTGGGGGGGGGAGCTCTGCCAAAGTATCTCTTAAACATACCCACAGTATTAGAAAAAAATAACTATCCCGAAAAGTGTAAAATTAAACACCGCCTTAGGAATAATAACCAATTCTCCCAAGTACACATTACTGAGAAATAAGCATTATTTCGACAAGCCGTAGCGAAAAAAATTGTTTGACATCAGAGTAGGATGCGATAAAAAAGATTTAAGGGACGCATGTGGAATAAAAAAAGTCCGGGTTAATTTTCAGTCAGTAAATGTTCTTTCTCTTCATCCTAACTCTTTCATGCATGAGAAAACGAAAAAAAATTACATGCTTCACACAAATATAATGGATAAAATGAAGGACAGTCACAGATTGTATATATTCTTGCGTGTTCCATTGTTTTTCTTCCCTTTTCACTTTTTTCGCCAAAGGGAAAAATATTCATGTTTTGGGCAAAAATGAGTTCCTTTACTCTCGCTATCAATACTGTCCTACCAGATTCCTGTTGGCGGAATTTTTTTTTTCTATTTGTTACGAAATTTGTGCAAATTACCATGTTTTCGAGCGAAAAATATTTATATGATATATAGAAAAGAGACAACTTTTTGTTCATGTAATGTTATGTTTTAAAAAAATATGTTTTTGTTTGTAGTAACCAGGATTTTATTTTTTGTGATTCAACTATATCTTATTAAGACCTCTATCAAGGTCATTTTTATAATGTTGCTAGCTCACGAATTAAGCCGATAAAAGAAAAAAACAATTGAGAAATGCAAGATTTTTTTTTATGAACTTGAGTTATTTATTCAATTATTTAAAAAAATTCCGATTAAATACATTTCAAAATCCCTTCCGATATTTTTCTGAATGAACCCATTCACAGCCAGGTAAATTTAGTGTCTTGCCCTGGAAGCCAAGATTTTATTTTAAAGATAACAAGGCATTTTACAGAATACAACATAAAGTTAATGATATTATATTTTAATGGAATTTTTACTGAAAAAAAAACCCACTATGAGATAACTCTTAGCTGGCTGAATAAGATTCCTGTGCTGGGTGCCTCTTACTAGTTATCTCGTAGTAGTTTTTTTACGATTAGAATTAGAGCTTTTGATACAAATATATTGATCCTTTGTAAGTCCTCGAGTTTAATGGCCCACAGAATTCAAGATTTTGAAGTTTCATTTATGAATAACGAGGCCCGTTTTATATCGCTTTGCCACGTGAAAAACAAAAAAAACCTCATAGTTCTGAAGTGTCGGTAATATATATCAAATTGATTTGTAATAAAGATGACAAAGTCTAAATTTGATTTAACTTGGCTGTTTAAATTAATACCACGTATGAAAACTTGTATTAGCGAAAAATTTCAATATCTTGGGCATGATTAAATGATGCCATTTGAGTTTAAGTGCAGAATAGTCCAATTCGATACGCTCTTCAAATTAACATCCCTAGAATTACACGAGAACCATTAACCTCGTACTTTTACATCATGATTGATTTTGGTATGGATAATCATTATTTGATTATCCATACCACGTTAAAACTTAGACCCGAATATCCCAAAAAGTTTACCCCACCCAACAAGAGCTTAAAGCTCATTCACATTCAAATGTGGCAATGTGTATCCAATTAGTCGCCTCACTTAAAGAGGCATCCGAGTACCTATACCTTCCCGATTCGATGCCTTAGTGCAGTGGTCTCCAACTCCCGGTTCGTGATTCAAATACTACCGGTCCGCACAAGGAGCATTAAATTATTTCCCTTTTATTTACTGTGGTACGTTTTTCTTGGGTTTGGGCTACTTTTTATGAAAAACACTTTATATTCATTTTTTGGTGTAGCTATATTTTATTCTGAAGTCATGATTAAATGCAATTAAATTAAAAGTCAAAACAGTCTAAAATATAAACAATCAACGTCCTCCCCCTCAGCGGGCCGCGGTAAAATTAGCAAATGTTGACCAGTCCGCGGCGATGAGGTTGGGGAACCTTGCCTTAGTGTGTATGAGGCTTTAGAACGTGCGGACTGGCTTGCCGGGACTCTGCTGATTCATTATTAAACTCCCATTCAGAAAGTACATTAGTTCTACTTGTGAATGTACCTCTTAATTTTGAATTACCGTCAAGTGGCGCAGACACCCTAGCTGCCATCTCAATCTCCGAAATTTCAACTCACACCAATGGAAAGGGCGCAAGCTTCAGATTTAACATGCTTCATTCCCATGTCTGGGTCTTAAGGGGCACCAGGATTCGAAACTCCCTCCCCCCGACTCCACAAAGAAAATATTTGCCGTGAGTATGCGACCATGACCAGTGATGTCCCTTTATCGAGACTTTTGAGCAGTATGCAATAGTAGATTCATCTGCGACTCTTGTCAAATGTACAAAGGGTAAACCCTCCCCCAATAAATTTGGTGACTCAATCACAAAACCAGGGGGAGTGCGAGTGGATATTAACGTCGCACTATTTAGCTATACTCTAGGTCTTTTGGCTTTGGTCTTCGTAATTACGAGCCGTCAAATGCCAAGGACGACACCCGAGGTGGCACCCCTTCTTGCTTCCACATGGCAACGGGACGACGTTTGAGCTCTTGACATTTTTAACGTACATCGCTCCCGTACACGGCGGGTCTTTGGAGGTACCAGGCTCGAACTCGTGACACTCTGGCTATAAGTCCGTGACCACTAGGCTACAGTGGCTACCACACAAAACTAGGAACATACCTAAAGTGCCCAAATGATCGTGCTGGTCCAGACACTACAAAATGCATTGGGCATATAGTTCGAAATCAGTTTTCTGGAGAATATGCATGTCCAAGAATAACTATTGAAATTACTCTTATCATGATCTTAGAGGCCGAGACGAGGCCATGGACTAGTTCGCCCATGCCTTGAAGTGTTCTCGACCATGAACAATTGCTTAACGTCACGATATCGCGACTCCAAGGCCAAGTTGCAATTTAAGAGATACAACTATTCCCATTTGGAAAGTTAACTGGATCTAGATTCAAAATTATGGTTTGTCGCAAGCATTACTTTTTACAACCAAGTTTGGATCCATTTAAAAAAAATATTGCGTAAATATGCATTTATTACATCTAACACCTTTCACACCAAATTCAGTTATTTCTTTTCCGATATTTCATTTTCTCAGCATTAGTAATTTCCGTAATTAAATGCTAGTGTGTATGGGGAAACCCAAAAGCTACATATCCATTTTTTTAGTCTAGTTCTTGCTCTCGAAATTGCTTAGAAGTATAAGAACAGTCCGCACTGCGCTGCTACTAGAATTTATATAAAGATTCAATATTTTCAAGAACCAAGCAAAAATTAGAGTAAAAATGCAACTCTAAAAGAAAAACATTCAGTAATGAACACACATTTAATACAAAGTAACATTTCAAATGATCAATATCAGATATTAGTGACATCACACAACATCAAAAGTTGGTACAAGTATATTAAAAACATTTCTATTCATTCTAAAAGCATTCAAAAGCAATTTTCTCTTACAAGAAAAATTAGTTTAACTACACAAACAAATTACAAAGCCCCTTTTTCAAAAGGGAATTGCATATCACGTCAGTAAAGTTACAAAAAATACGAAATTAATCCTGCCTTGAAATTTTAAACAGTTCAATGTATGAAAGCCAGAAGTTATAGTAGCAATTCTCAAGGATCGGTAATGTGAATAAATTCTTTCATAACATACTCAGCCAGAGGAAGACAGGATTGGCATCTTTTTGCGGAACATTCAAAGTAACTCTTTGCCCCTAAATCATAAGCCACATGTCGTCCGAAATCAGTGTATATATGGTGACGATTCGTATCAACGCGTTTATCCATCTTGTTTCCAACAAAAATACAAGGAGGCATACTTGCACCCAGGTGACTCTTAAATTCTTTCCAACATGTGCGGGCATATTCAAGACTATCAACTTTCGTTACATCGAACATAAATACGACAACCTTCAATTTGCTCACGATGGATAAATAGCAGCGTTCCACTCCGTCCTCCAAAAAGAAAATAACGTGCATAAACAATAACGTTTTCCGGTTTCCTTGGCTCGCAACAGGGGCATTTTCTTGAGAATGATCTATTATCAACTCTCGAAGAGCTTTTCGTTCACATCGTTTGATATCTCCTCCTTCCAACTGCCCAAAGCGCTCGCAGAGTGTGTTTCTGCCTGTGCCTCTAGCACCCACGAAGCCAACGTGGCCGACCCAGTTTGTAAAACTTTTCCTCAATGCGTAGTTACGAAGAATATTTCCATCGAAAACCTTAAAACGTTTTCTCATCTTGTAATCTGGGAGAATGTACAGGAAGGAGAATTTTGCCGGATTTTTCGACACCTTTTAAAAGTATGTGTTCTCTTCTACGGCGTTGCCAGTTCACATAATGTATTTCTTTTTTTTTTAAATTGTTTGTTTGGTTTTAATATTTGGCGTGGTAGCCCAGTGGTTAAGGTATCAGACCATGGCAGGTATGTCATGAGTTCGAGCCTATTACCGCTGAAGAACCACCGTGTAAGGCAGCGATGCACGTTAAATCTGTCGAGAGCTCAAACGTCCTCCCGTTGGTGTGTGGTGTGGTAGTTAGGAGAGGGGGTGCCAGCCCAGGTGCCGTCTACGTCACTTGACCATGGTTCAAATTTTGTGGTCCGTCGCCAAAAGCTTTCGTGTTGCTGAACAGTGCAATGCTAATATTCACTCACTTGGTTTTAATTGACATGAAGGAAGGAAGATGCCCAGCGGTTAGTGAGTGAGTGAATATTCACGTCACCCTATTCAGCTACTCGAAGGCTTTTGGCGAATTACCTCGTAATTTTGAAACATGGGTAAGTGATGAAGGCGACATCGGAGTCCCCCTCCCCTTCCTAACTTCCACACCACACCAAAGGCAGGACGTTTGAGCCCCGACAGATTTAACGAGCATCAGACCCTTACACGGCGGGTCTTCAGTTGCACTAAGCTCGAACTCATGATACGCCAGCCACGAGTCCGTGACCTTAACCAATAGGCATCCACGACATTTCCCAGTGGTTAAAATCCCTAGCTTTCTTGCCAGATATCTTAAAATCGAGTTCTTTTTTTAATGGAGAACAACGGAAAGGGCTGCATTTTAAGAGTAATTCAGTCTTAGAAGTATTTTGACTGTTTTTTTCGTCAGATATAGCCTCAGATATTAACTTTCTTAATACAAATTAAGAAGCCTAGTGGTCGAGTGGTAGCGTATTTATCTTCCATATCACAGATTAGGGGTTCAAACCCCGGGCTGGGCAAGGTCGTCTCTGCCTTTCATCCCTTCAGTGGGTCGATAAAATAATTACCAAGATTGCTTGGGAACTAAACAATGGGAGTTTCGCGTCAGATTGACCAGTTGACCGAAACACCTGCTCATGTACCTTAACACCCAAGATCATGAAAACCGAGGTGGGCACAGTAGGTCTTGGCCTTATGGGCTGTTGCGCCAATGAGTTTAGTTTTAATTCAAATGAAACTTTAAATTGATGTCTTTGAAACAACAGCCTCTCTACACGACAGGTCATTAGTGGCACTTGGATTTGAATTCACGACTCGGCAACGTCAGCCACGAATTCGTGACCATGAACACTTGGCTATCACGGCCAGTCGAGAGACGAGGAAACATAATAGTGAAAGTCGCTATGTTTAAAACAAGTCCTGATTCCACTGGAGATTCGTTAGGGAGAGCACTATAGAAATCGCTACATTTCAAATGTAATAGAACCTCAGAGGTATTTTGTAGAATTCCGAAAAAACCCTACGAGATTTGAAAATCACATAATTCTGGGTTCGCATAAGTCGGGGTAGCGTAGGACGAGGTATTACTATTCTAAAAGTGAAACTGCTTGAGTGAGTGCGTGTTTATTAGAGTCAGACTACAAAGCAACACGAGGTCTGTTGGTAACGGACCTCTTAATTTTAAACCAACGTCAAGTGACGAAGCCGATATTGGAGCCCCCCTCTCCTAACTTCCACACCACACCAAAGGGAGGACGTTTGAGCCCGAACAGAATTAACGAGCATAAGCTTTCAGAAATAAATGTTTTAAGAAACCTTGTGAGTATTTGTATATGTGAGTGAATGTTTTTTAATGTCGCTCTGTTCAGACACTCGAAAGCTTTTGGCGTCAACCCTCATAATTTTAAACCATGATCAAGTGACGAGGACGACATCTGAACAGGCACCCCCATCTCCTATCTTCCCCACCACACCAACGGAAGGATGTTTGAACCTAGACATATTTAACGTTATTGACCCAATCTGCAAAGCGGGTCTTCAGTAGTACAAGGCTCAGACTCATGACATGCCAGCCATAAATTCAAGACTTAGGAATTTTGAATCATGGTTAAGTCGAGGATGGCACCTGGGTCAGTACAATTTTTGGACAATAATCTAACATTTTTCTTTGCATTATCTTTTTTAGCATCAAACTGTTCGATGTCATCCATTTTGTTATTCATTTCATCATTGGAATGTGCGTCTAAATAACTGCGCATACTTTCATGATGTTGTTTATTTCGGAGTGAGTGAATATTAACGTCGCACTGTTCGGCTACATGTGGGCTTTTGGCGACGGACCTCGTAATTTTAAGCCATGGTCGAGTGACGAGGACGACACCTGAGCTGGCACCCCCCCCTCTTTTAACTACCACAACACACCAATGAGAGGTGCATTATCCATTTCATTTTGGCATATAAATACATTTGACAGAGGAATATATCACCCAAAGAATCCCCCCCCGAAAATAAAAAGTATTCACCAAACTCAGCATTTCGAAAAAATTTTTACAAAACTTAAATTATTTTTAACGAATATGCTAAAGAATTGTAGGAAAGAACAACTTCACTTTTTTTAAAATAATTTTTCATGTCTATTTTTTTAAAAAATGAAGAAGTTATATTTACGAGATATTCAATAAAAATATTTTCAAATTATCCTGATTTAGAATTTAGAAAATACGTATCTGTCAGTTTTGAATGACATCAAAGAAAATCTTCAGGAAATAATCTATCAAAACTTTATTATAAAATTCAAAAGGTATTCCTTTTTTTTTCGAAATGATACATACTCTGCTTTGTTTTGAATTCAAATCTATATGACTGATGTGATAGAATACAAACAAGGAAATAAGAAACGGCATTACAATTAGAAAAGAATGTACAAAAGAATGAGGAAACTGTATGATAAAATTTTGTATTAAATTTCTTTTCATCGAGTTTAGTACATGTAGTAAAATTCTCTCTATCGCTTTTCCTAATACTTTCTGTCACAAAAACAACATGTCTATCAATTTCTAACAGATTAAGTATCAAAATATACGCGACAAGTGATTTATATACTGTTATAATATAAACTCTTAATCTTAATTCTCTTTTTAAAGGCAACAAATGAACTGTTAAAAATAAAAATGTCTTCGTCGACAGCGGGTTAACTGATGCGTCAAAAATTGAATCATGCAGGATATATTCCCACTCTTGTCCGGGTAGGTGTGGTTTTTAATTCTCTTATCTCAAGTTACAGAAGAGAGAGGAAGAAAGATATATTGATAAGAGTGGAGTGCTTGGTCCTCGGACATTGTTTGTAAATAAAGTTATCAGTCTAGCTCGGTGTGGTTGTAGTTTTTACAGTTTTCTTGGATAAAGAGTTACATCGAAAAAGATAAACCAGCAGAAATTTTATCTAGTTCAATAAGAAATAATTGAAATATTTCGTTTAAGAAATTTATATCTTAAGGTTTCCGGTCTTTGAAGCCATAAACGCGTGATGATAATACTCTATTGAGAATTCCTATATTTTTGAATTCCTACTATCAGTTCACTCTTTCCTTATATATATATATATATATATATATATATGTGTGTGTGTGTGTGTTACCATTAAAGTGTATAATTCAGTTATTTCATAGAATAACTAGGTATTTCATGAAATAACTAGACAAGCCAGTCAAAGTGAAAAATTTCATACTTTACCTAGTTATTCTATGAAATAACTACGGATAGACCGCTAAAGTGAAAAATAAACAATTTCAAAGATATTTTAAAAATTAATTGATCATAAAGAGGTAAAATTTCTCAAAAAATACACTTTATCCCTTTAGCGGATGAATATTTGAAAATAATAAAGGAAAGTAGATGATATAATTTATATTATTGCTCATATTGCTAAAACTAGTTAAACAGAAAGAGAAAAAAAATATATACGCGTTGCAAAAATAGATTATATTTAAATATTATCAACAAAAATACATGCTGGGAAGAAAAACCGTTGCTTCATAGAAACATCATTTTAACTTTTAAAAACAAAAATGTAAGAGAATATTAATTTAAATTTTATGAGATATCTTTATTTTACTTTTCATTATTTATTAGAGCAAGAATTGCTGTAATGACACTTTGGATTGCACTGCTTATTATTTTTGAAACAAGCACACTTTTTATTATTACACATTTTTTTTTACACGAGCGCTTCTTAAATCCTTGTCCAATGCCGCAACTTTGAGCTGTTGCAACAGATCGAAGCGTTGTGTCAATATTTGGAACTTTTTCAATGGAAATTAATTCTCGCTGACATATACTAAACTGAGATCTAGAGTCCAATTGTTTTATTCGGCCATCTCTAGTTCCTAATCTGAAAATCCCTTCTCAAAGCAGCAAGAACCGGTTCAAAGAACTTTCGAGTGCCATATTTCATACTTTAACGATCAAGTAACTGTTATTCTATAAAATACCTAGTTGTTCTATGAAATAACGGATTTCACACTTGAGGACTACGCATAATTACCCCCCATTTTTTGTGCTTTTTTTTAAAAAAAATTTTTGCATTTTTTTCGTGGCTTTTGTCATTGAGAAGCTTGCCACCAAATTTCAGATATGTTAGCAAATTAATTTTTAAGATATTTAAAGTTTTATGAGCTATGGTTTTGGTTTCTTTTTTCATTTTAAAGCATTTTTCCACTCTTAAATCGAATTAATTGAAAATATTTTTGAGCGCAGTCAATTCTTTTAGTGTGAAATGGTTATTAATTCCAATTTTCATTATTAAATTATTTCTGCTTTATTATGTTTTAAGTTTTCATAATTAATTAAGTTAATTTCATGGCCAATTTTTGCTTTAAAAATAGTTTATAACTCAAAAGCTTTATCATTAATTTTTTTCTGCGGAGAAAATGCCATGGCCAAAGCATTCTCCGGTTGCTCTGAGAAACAATGTTTCGAAGAGATGGAATACTACTAAAAAGGTTGTATTTAAAAATCAGTCGTCAGCTGATACTACAATTAGACTTCCGAATACAAGTTTTCTGCAGATATAACTGAATATTTCCTCTTGGTATACCAAACTACATTATAGTACTGAACATATTTGTTCAGTGTACGTATGTAAATGTAGAGCGCCCTCTAGCGCTCAGAGTGTCTTACTATTCTGGGTAACCTCTGACTCCATCGAGAAATGAGTCAAATCGAGCGAGCTGAGCAACAGAGTAAATATATATAAATAACAGTCCACTTAACTGAAAGAGACTTTCTTGAGTTTTTTACTTGTGACCCAACAATATTGTAATACTATATTTTAGTATTTTAAAGTCGTACGACAAGAGCTAAAACTTTCTACACTGTCCCAATTTAAAACTGAAAAAAATTAGCTTAAGTTAGTAAGTATCATTATTATTTTGTAGATAAATGATTTGTGTTTCAAAACGTTTGTGAAATTATTAGGTTAAGATTAAGCTGAATAAACTGTCTTCTTAACAAATGCTAACAATATTATGCAAAAATATATTTTAAAATAAAAATATTATTTTCAATCATATTTAATTAGAATAGTTTTTTAATGTAGAATATACATTGGAAAATAATATTTTTAAAAAATTAGAGTTTTATGGGCATTATAAGTTTTTGTTTTATGCCTTTAAAAACTTTAAATGCGTTTTCCTCTTTTAATTTTGAGGGTATAAGGGTTTTTTAGTCCCTAAGCCTTTTTTCTGTTCAAGATAGAGCCTTGAAACTTTTTGTATATACTCCCAAACGTATGTTCTATAAAATTTAGTATGGATTTAGGGTTGAGATCTTCAGTTACTTTTTTAAAAAATGCTTAATTTGATATTTTAAAAATTTTCGTGTTTTTTCAAGGTTTTACTAGAAAAATAATTATTAAAAATCAACAAGCGAATAGATTTTCGAATCCATATACTAACTTTAATTTGCAATAATCTAAGACACATAAATCACTTAAAATGACTAATACATTTTAAAATTTTAATATTTTATATATATATATATATATATAAGTTAGAAAAAACTTCAAAAATTTCTAATTTTTAAAAATTGTAAAATAATGGCTGGTCAAACGGACTTTTTTACTTACAGAATCAGCTTAAAAATGTAATCTAAATGTAAAACATAAATTATTTTTACTGTAACCGTCTCCAAAACATTTTTTTTGAAAAAGGTTACTGTGTAGTCTTAACGGTAACATATAAATATCTTGTTCAAATTTTCAATTGTTAATAAAATATTTTTTATTCATCCAATCAAGTTCAAATACATTTTTTTAAACTTGTAGTGGATAACACTTGATGTTAATACATTTTTCAAATATTAGTTCTTTAATTAAATTAAAAATGAATAAATAGTAACAAACAAAAATAATAGTCCAAAAGCATATATAGAAAGTATAATCGTTCGTAGTGTTACTGTAGAGCAAATGGTAGCGCGTTGGACCTCTAATCCCACCTGGAATGGCCTAACTTCTGAGAATGTAATTTCTTTTTTTCTTTTTCTATTTTATTAGAAAAATCAAATTTAATTAATGAATAAATAGTAACAAAAAAATCCAACACTCTCTATATAGAAAGGAAAATAGAAAATTGCTTTCTTTTTTTGTCACTGAATATTGTGATTTTGTCATATATATATACATATTTATATTAATTGAAATTATTTAATAAAAATTAACTAAAGTAAAGTTTTTCTTTGTTGAACTAGGGAGAGGAATGGACTTAAATTTACTTTTATATTATTTGTTCTACTCAAACTTAAAATATAATACGTCTATTTAAATACAGTAAAGAGCAACCCCGAAAGTGGAAAAAAGAATGCAGGTTATTTTGGAATTCTATATAACTGTCCTCCAGTTTCTGAAAATATGTTCTTATGTTTTGTTCTTATATTTTTATTCGTGGCTTTTTGTAGATCTTTAAGAAATATTTTAAAATATTTTCTGAAATTGAATAAAAAGTGTGATTCTTCGCAATTATTGATGAGATTCAATAATTGATGCGATAAAAAAAAAGAAGCCTTCGGTATTTTTGTTTTTTCGGTTGCATTTTAAGGCATTAAAAAATCTCGATGCAATATTCCCTCTCCATAAGTTAGCAGAGAAAAGTAGATTTTCCAAATGCTTTACATTACATTCGCGATTTCAAAACGGCCGGTAGACTGAGTAATTAACGTCACACTATAAAACATCACGTGGGCTACTGGCGACGGACCTTGTAATTTTTAACATCGGTCACGTGACGAGGAGCTCTGGTACCCAACCCTCCAAACTACGACACCACGTCAACGGGAGTACTTTGAGTTACGATAGATTTAACGTGTATTAGTCCTCTACATAGCTGGTCTTAAGCGGTTCAACGGCTCGAACTCGTGACACACCGGCAACGGCTCCGTGACCATGACAACTAGGCCACCGCAGCCACATTGCCAGTCCTTAAACATTTAACAGTATTTTCCAATATTATCTCTAATGAAACAGTATTTGAACAAGTAATATAAAAAAAATTAAGTCTATTTCTACCTAGGTCAACAAAGAAAAATTTTATTTTAGTTGCTTTTTATTTAGTTGCTTTGTATTAAATATGCGCTTTATACGTCGAATATAAAAATGATAGCTTCAAAATTTTTTAAGAAATGAGCATAGGAAAAAAATTGACTTCTACAAAGATTGAATCACTGTTTATTTAAAAGAAATGACATTCCTCTTATGAGCTTAAAGGGTTGTAGTTCCAAAATTATACTATTTTTTTAAAGTTTAGAATAATACCTCGAATAAATGACTTAAAAACATAAAAGCATTGTACACGTACATTTCAGGATTCTTCGTAAAAAAAAGGGGGGGGGTGCGTTGTACGGAGAATATACCTAAAAATTAAAAATTGCAGCTTGAAAGTATAGGTGTGCGTTATTCGGTGGTGCGCGTTATAAAAGGTTTCATATGATTACCAATAATGTAACAAACTTCATAGGATATCTTTGTTACCACTGTGATATTACCACTGATAAAACCCATTGTTGCTATCGCAAAGACTATTCAAAAAAGCCTATTTATCCCCTCTTGAAAGATATCTTCGAGGAAAAGTGTCATTGAATGATTCCTGTTTATTGATATTTTTTAAATACAGCACTGTCGTGGCAAATCAAACACCCAACCGTCTCTTGAAACGATTAATTTTTTTTCCAAATATTTTTCACTTGCAAGATATGAAAGATAAAAATTAGTGCCCCCCCACCATAAAATTGTCACTACTCCAGTGCTGTTAGTTATCATTAACCATAACCGTGCCAAATAGAAAAAGAACATTAATTGGTATCCGTACGATACCGTCAGCAAAACGCAAAATTGATATATTTGATTTCTTGTCAAAGAAATCAAATAGCCCTTTGAAGCGATGAACTTTGTGGGCCTCGATCTAACACCATCGATCAGGTGGCATTAGAAACAACTAACAACACATAACAAAAATTATTATATGAAACTTATACGGATAGGGACGCCTTATATATATATGTAAAGATAATTAAATTAGATTAAAAATTAAATTCCCTATCTAGCACTTAACTCATCTTTCTCAGTTCACATCTTCAAGTATCAAACTAATCACCCATTTATTTCTTCCGAACATATGGCCTAGCCAATAAACATGTCTAATTCCAGATCGTTAGATTTAATAGTTCCCATATGTCAGCATTAACTTTCAAGTACAATCATAAAAGCCGCGATACTTATTGCATCTGTGTTTTAAGTGAATCCATTTAAAACATACCGTGGAGTTCTTTTTTCTCTCTCCGCTCAGCGTCAGAGCTTGTATAGATTTCATCGAATAAAGACCCTCTTCTTAAAAATTAAGTCTGATTCTGACTCGAAACATGTCAGAATTAAAGCCGGCAGGATTTTTATCTGCGAGTAAATTTCAAATCTTTTAGTTAAAACTATTCTTAATAGAAAAATAACTTTAAAATAAAAACGAACGCCAACTGCAGTAATAAATGCAATGGAGAATTCAATGGAACTTCGACTGCGCCGTATGCCTCTATGCTGAAGACGTCGGGTTGCCGGAATTAAAATGAACACTGCTCTATGGTACGAAAAAGAAAAAAAAACGCGCTAGTAATTCCCGAAAGAACTTCGCTCTTACCGCCAAAGAAATAGAATCATCGTCTTCTAACAAAATTTCAGAAAGTTATATTTCAAAAATGGAACAAAAGAACGAAAATAAAATTAAGCAAGAAGAGAATTTAGATGCAGATGAAGAAAAATTAAAACAACCTATAACCATTATAAAAAATGATATTCGATTTGAAGATCTACAGACTTTTTTCCAAAAATTAACCTGGAAATACCCATCCAAACATTCATTAGAAATTTTGAAAGTATGTGCGATTCCTTCGATATAACAGAGAAACAGAAAATCATATTTATAACCAAGTTAGTAGAAGGAGCTGTGAAGACTTACATCGAATCACAATCGATCCCTAAAAGTTTTTTACGAACTGAAAAATAGTTTAATACGTGAATTCGGAACACAAGTCAATCCAGCGGAGATTCATCTTCAATTATCTAAAACAGAAAAAACATCAAAAGAGACCCCCTTAGAATATTTCTACAGAATAAAAAAAAATTGCATCCCGGATAAACATGGAAGAAGCTGAAAAATATTACATCATAAAAGGATTAAAGGAAAATACAATAGATCCATAGAAATACAGTTACAAAGCTGCAGCAACATAGAGGAACTGAAGGAAGAAATGAAACTTTTAGATATCCAAGAAAAATCAAAATCAAATAGGAATGAAGTTATATACCCAAAGTATCCAGTGACAAGAATATACCTCACCATATGAATCAATTTGCCCATAGACAGCAGTATGGAAGATGGAATTGGAGAAATGATCAATCTCAACATCCGGATACCATAACCGGGGTTCTAGATACAATGTATACTCTTCTCAATTTCCATCACCTTCTTATCATCACCCGTCCTTTTCTCTTCAGCGGCCGACTTATCCGAGAAACCAACGATTGCCGCAACGACCAACAGTTTTGCAACCGGATGCTCCAACTTTCTACCCCCGTCAAAGAACCCAAGAAAATTATACAGTAGTCCAACCTCATCGAACATGAGAACTAATGATCATATCCAGGGAAGAATCAACTTCAAACAAGTTGAAGTCCTCTTGGATACAGAATCAAGTGTCAACATTATTCCAAAAAATATAATATTACAAATCAAGGGACACCACAATGTGGAATATATCAAAATACAAATTGCCACCATCAATGGACAAATTAAGGTGAGTGAAGCAATTACTTTACAATTGAAAATAGGAGAAATTATTAAACATATTAAATTCCTAATAGTAAATGTAGAACTGAGATATTTAATAATTTCTAATAAAACTATGAGTATTTTTGAATTAAATATTAATTTTAGAGACTATAAAATTTTTCAAAGAGGAAAAAAAAATTTAAAAAATTATGAATCTAAGAAAAATATTAAAGAAAATGAAACTCTTAAATTTAGTAATAATAAAATTATCACTAAGAAAACTGATAATATGTGTGTGTTTAATATAGAAATAATTCCTAACAGTGATTATGATATTATTAATGTGATTATTGATAAATATAAACATGTCTTTGCTAGAAATAAGTTTGATGTGGGCGAATTAAAATGTAATTCTCTTAAAATAATACTTAGTTTAGAATTACCCATTGCAAATCGACTATATAGGACATCTTTTAATACGGAATTAAAAAAGCAATTAGATGCATTATTGAAAGCAGGAATAATTAAACCATATTATAGTTCTTACGCTGCCCCTATAACATTGGTTTTTAAAAAAGAGGATAATGCTCGTACATGATTATGTATGGATTACAGAAAGCTAAATGCTATCACAAAATTAGATGCAGAACCAATTCCCCCTAAATAGATGCAATTTTAGACAAATTAACACATGCAAAATTTTTCTCAACGATCGACCTCTGTGGTGGTTATTGGCACATTAAATTAGATGATAATGAATCTGAAAAACTTGCATTTACATCAAATTACGGTCTTTTTCAATTTAATCGTTTGCCTTTTGGATATAAAAATTCCCCAGCTATATTTCAAAGAGCTTGTACAGATTTCATCGAATAAAAAAAGACTATCTTCTTAAAAATTAAGTCTGATTCTGACTTGAAACATGTCATATATATGTATAAGGCATGGGTCAACTCGCCCAAGGTTTCTGTCACAATGGAGGCCTCGTCTCGTTCCCGATTCAGCCTTAATAAGATCATGATTCGAATAATTTCTACGGTCAAATATTATTTCTGGTTGTATTTTTCGAAAAACTGGGAATTTTGGATTGTATGTCAATTGGCTACATGTGATGACCATCGTCTATGTATAAGTCTAGGCCTACCACGATACACCATCATTACTCCTTCAGTCAAAAGGCTGCTGTCTTTCAAGCCGGTTTGTGCGATTGTAAATCATGCACATTTATTTGTTTCGGGTTATTGTATGTACGAGTATTTGACAACGTATGATATGTACTGTCTACTTTTAAGAGTCATAGGTGGGGCCTACATTTGTGTAGAGGCCTAGGCCCTCAAGAAGTCTTAACACGTTTCTGTATACGGAACACATATTTTCCTTTCCTTCTGTGCGTACTTTTTCAATTCCTCTACTATTAGATCTCTCTATATATTTATTTATTTAGAAATTTATCTTGTTCACACAAATTTTCAATCGTTAATAAGATACTATCTATTCATCCAATAAAGTTCAAATAACTTTTTTAAACTTGTAGGGGATGACACTTGATGTTAATACATTTTTTCAAATAATAATTAATTAAATAAATTAAATTAAATTAATTATCGGTTTTTGACACTAACTTAGATTCGTCTCTATTGTTGTAACAATGTAACTGTTAAAATAAAAACAAAAGTTGGCGTCGAAAACCTGTTTTTCAACGAAATTGGGTGTGAATGTTAAAACAATGCAGACAAAAATGCTCGTTTTTCAATTCCAACTATTAGTTCCCTCTCTCCCCCTCTCTTTCTCTCTCTCTCTCTATATATATATTTATATACACAAATCTTATTCAAATTTTTAGTCGTTAATAAAATACTTTCTATTCATCCATTCAAAGTAGGAACTGACTTGAAAACTTTTTTTTATATTACTTGTTAATCATAAAATTTATCATGCAAACAATTTGCCTGATTTAATGAAAAAAATACGTTGTATAAATGAATACTAAAACTTTGGATCGAAAGGTATCAATTTACAGATATTTGAATATACATTAATATGCTATAAGGAGCTTCGATCCCCCCAAAATTCTTAAATATATTTTCTTATCTAAGAACATACGCATAAATTGCTTTGTGTGTGTGTGTCCTAGAAGGTATTCGCGACACTTATTAGCTTTATTTTCATCCCAGAAGTAGGAATATGTCATTTAATTCTAACAAATGAAGAAACAAATCAAGGGAAAAAAATCGCCTAGATTGTCCCTTTCACAAAAATCACTTGTTTTTCTATTTATTCAGTGTTTATTACTTTCCTCGTTCATTCTTTTCATTTTCTGCCACCTGAATGTTGGCAGAAATTTCCGGCTGCATTCGCAATAAGTGTCAATGAATAGCATTCGCCTTTTAGGAAAGATCTCGAAATTACAAATAAGAAATGTCGCAAACACACATGTGTTTGTATAACTTTCAGTAAGTGTCACACTGATCTTACACAAAGTAAAATGATGTTTAGTTCTTGGCTTAGAAGATTTTGAGACATTATGATATTAAAATGAATTTCATTTATGTAGTTTTACAAAAGTGATCGCGTTTAGAAAATAGTTTAGGAGATATATGCAAGTATGTACACATTACAAATAAGGGTGAATAGTCATTAAAACCGAATGGGGGTGGTCATGATCTTGTAGCCGGTGACGAAGCTTCATTGAGCTAAATTTATGCGACGTTATAGTCACATGATAACTGAAGGCACAGGTTCCTAGTCAATCAGTTCAGGCCCTTCGCTATTACCAACTTCTGCTTTTTGTAGAAAAACTTATTTTTAAATAATACTGTTGCGAATTTTGTGTAATTAATACTTAAATAGCGTAAATAATTTTTATCTGTATGTTTAATACGTTAATATTACTTTCTGTTGTATTTATTTTTGATAAAATTGTAATATTCGCAAGCAATGCCGTCTCTTATATTATAATGGCGTTTCAATGGAAACTTTTTGAAATATTGGCGATACGGTCTAGACATTATTTTTGGCAACCAAATTTGGCGACATGGTATTCATATGGATGCTTCTGGAAATTACTGGAGAAATCTATTAGCATCATGATATGTGACGTAAGCAGATTTTTCGAGAAAGAGCTAGAAGGGCGCCACGCAGACTATAAATAGCAGTCGCTCGCTGAAACTGAGTAAGTATTGATTCGACTGTTGAAGACGAGAGTTTGCTTGTGGATAATCTTTAACATTACGTACTGGTGTTTTTAGACACTGATAGCTGTGTCTGAGCGCTATAGAAGGTATGAAAACCTTCTGGGATTTATTAAGTGAATTCTAGCGCTACATCCTATATTTTAAGGTATCCGACTACGTTCGAAACCGAGATTTAAAAAAAGCACATAAATGGATAATATTTATGATATTTAGTGTCACTTAAATTAGAAAATGTATATAAAATTGTTTAAAGAATAGTATTACAATAATAAATTATTTAAGTACAATATTTTGACAAAAATGAACATAAAATGACCAATTTTCAAAATATTCTCCTTTTGTGAAAAATGCATCTATAATAATCATATTTTGCCTGTATATAGCTTAGACCTCTGTACAGAGGCTCAACTAGAATTTTGAAATATATAACTTAGAAGTGAGTTTATCCATGTTTTACGACAACACATGGGAGAAATTTTAAGAAAAAAAAGCCAACAATTATTTTAAATGGTTGTAACTCTGAAAATAATGAGAATTTTTCAAAAAAATCATAGTTGAACCTCTGTGCAGAGGTCTGAGCTATATACAGGAAAAATATTATTATAATAGAAGCATTTTTCACAAAAGGAGAACAGTTTGAAAAAAGGTTACTCTAAGTTAATTTTTTGCCGAAATATAGAATTTAAATAATATTTTTTGTCAAAATGTCCTTAAAACAACACTTTATACATGTATTCTAATCTAAGTGACACTAAATATGATGAAAATTATCAATTTATGCGCCTTTTTAAAATCACTGTTCCGAACGTAGTCGGATACCTTAAGGATTGGTCTTCTAAAGAAATGTTTTTCTTTTTGTTACTCATAGCATAAAATCCACGGACCTCCGATGTACGTAACAATACATATTTGTCAATAACAATAATGCACAAAGATAAGCACAAAACTTACTTGATTTAAAAGTATAAGCATAATATAAGATTTTCTTCATTTAAATTTTGTGAAACGTTTTTGAAGAATCGTAATACTTGAACAGTTTTTTACCCAATATTGTCAAATTTTGAAATATTTTCTCAGTTTCACTAGAACAAAAGGTTCAAGTCTAATAACAGTTTTGAATTCAATGGAGAGCACGTGATATCATTTATCATGTGACCGTCATGAATTAGAGCATTAAAGTACTGATTCTATTAAGATCTGTCGAGTAGAGGGGCTGATATACGTCAAATCTGTTGGGGCTTAATGCATTCATGTAATGGTTGGCTGATGTGGAGAGTGGAGTTTCAGCTCAAGTGTCGACCTTGTCATCTGTTCGCGGTTCATCTTAGCGGACTTTTGTGCCAAACGGGAATATGTAGCCAACAAGAAAATGCTATTAGTAGAATAAATTCGCGATGCAATATATTTTTTTTATATCTCGAAAGATAAAGAATAACTTTATATTGTGCAATATATCTCTAATATAAAAAAACCCAATCAATCTGACTATAGCTATATATATATATATATATATATATATATATATATATATATATATATATATATATATATATATAGTACACTAATATAATTATTAACTCTTAAACAAATATATATTTCCCTATTTAACATTATAATTATTTTTAAGTATTACTTTTTTATTTGTTATTAATATACTGCTTTATTATTGATTTATCGTTTATATTCATGTATTATGTACTTGCTACATTTCGATTTATATCGATGCTGTATTCATTATCAAAAATTATTTTGTACCCAGATTGTGGCAACATGTTAAAAATAGTTAATCGAATGTATTGTGTTTCCGATGATGAGTACAAGTCTTTTGGCGATTAAATTATATTTTAAAACGATTTTTTTGTATCATTTAGTATTACTTCTCTTAATTTTAAAAACGGAAAAGTGACCAAAATCAATCAATTCAGAAAATGAAATATTTTGATGTTTACTAATTAAATTCAAAGCATATTTTCCAAGAAGATAATATATCATTCTTTTGTTCATCATTCTATTTAATAATTCCTTCAATCAGATAAATACAATTCGAGATATTATGCCTATATTGTGATCTCGTATTTTTCTTTCTTAATTCTGTATTCACCCTACTATTCTGCTTTTACAGGCTTATTCACAAATTCGCTAGAGGAAATAATATTCTTATTCTGAACTCTTTTGCACTGTAAAGTTTCGCAATGAAATTGATGAAAAAAAATTATATCACATATACGAGAAATATTAACGATATCAATTTAAAGGGTGCAAAAATTTTTTGATCTAGTTGTGTTAAAAAAGTTATGAAGTAAAATACAAAAGTAACGAAATTCGAATGATATACAAATACTCCTTTTAATGTTTTACCCAGACTCAAAATATTTATCAATCTATGTCTTGGGAATTTCACCCACTGAAGATAACACGGCGAAATTATGTAACAAATCCTTTATCGCGATATTGCTTTGTTCTGACCTTTTCGTTTAGTTGTTTATTCAAATCGGGGTGTGTTGAGTCACGTAACATGGGTCCGGAAGCCATGCAACACGTCCAGATAAAACCCGAAATGTGTTGACCGTGAACTCGCCTCGACCGGTCATCCGGTCTGCTACTACCGATCTAGTTTCGCCACTCCAACACTTCTGTTTTGCCAGTTTTAGAGGATATCCGTTATCCTTTTCGTGCAGTCTGACTCTAGGTGCTGAGCATCCATTAGGTTTTAACCCCTTAAAAGTTGAAAATTTTTCCAAAATTTTAAAAAAAAGGGCGCATTTTTTTACTGCGCATAACTAAGCATAATATTTAACACAATGCGAAAACTAAAGAACCTTATTTTAATTTTCAATTTTAAAGTTTTCACGCTATTTCTTGTTTTATAATTGTGGGACAAAAGGACTCTAAATGTTTGCTTTTTATAAGTACACTTTGCACATTCAATGAAAAATGTTTCATATACCTCAAAAGAATTTCTCTTATACTTACAAAAAATTTCATGTTCGTTTCTCTTTTTCAAACTGTTGAGGATTGTGTAAGTGTGTGCATGTATACACAAACACACATAATTTGAAGCATGGTGTAAGACTAAGTCTTACATTGCAGTAGGGACAGAGATAATATCGGCTTTTTTGTGGATAATCTTTCCATTTTCATTTCTTCTTAAGCAAAAAATTGCCCATTGCCTTGCCAATCCCTGTTCTTTATCGAATATTTTCAAGAATCTAAATTCTTGCCTTCAATAAAAAATTCGCGCTTTCACCACAAATAAAATCCCGTATGAGAGTATTTCAGTACCATGGACAAACTGCATCTCTTAAAACACTAGCACTTATAATCTCACTATAATAACTAAAAATTATCAGTGTCCGCACAGTGTACGGGCAAACTGGTTTGGGCCAACTTTCGGTAGCCCGTACGGTGTACGGGAAAACCAGTAAGGGGTTATGGTCATCCATACTAAGTAAATTTGGGAATATTCAATTTTGGTGAATTTATTTATAATAAATTGAAATATATATTTCACGATTTAAAATTTACCTTCAAATATCATGAGTACTTTTTCTGCAAATAAAAATGGAGTTAGATTTAGAATGGTTCTAATAGGAATGAAATACAAATTTTTATCTGAAAACTTACCATCAAACTTAAACAGAAACTAATTTCAGCTTAAAAGGAAACTTGTAATATGTATATTTAAACCATTCTAAATTAAAATCAAATGAATTACGTATGATATGATTTGTAAACCACAACAAAAATTGAAGGGCATTTATTTATAGGAGTGAAGGAGAAATTTAAATTAAATTAAAAGGAAAGGGGGTATTTTCAGAGGTGAAAGTATTCATAAAACAGCAAGGTAAGTAAAAGTTCTGGTGTGACAGAACTTTTTTCAATGTTGTGATTTAATTAAACTGTCAATGGGCTAATAGACAAAATCAGTTTTAGCTGGATACATATTTACGGAATTTCTGATTTGCGTTTCGTATATAGCTTTGCTCTTTATATATATATATATAATAACAGCTCTTTACAACTATTTCCAATTATTCATTGGTGCTATGAATATAACATGATTGTGTACTGCTTGCTCAGAAATGCAATTTTTTTTAAGTCTAAATGTTTTTAAATCGTGGTTTATATTCTTCAATTTTTTTGAATTATTATGTATGAATTTTCTGCTAAAGGGTAATATTAAGATTCTACATAGCAAGCTTAGTCATACTTCTATGCTCTAAATCAGTTACAGCTTTAGAAAACTTAATCGTTTTCCATTTTGGTCTATTGGCTTTTTGTTGTTATAATAGGTCTCATATTCTTGGTTCTCTATTTCAGAATTTAAACTTCTTATTTATACGATATTTAATTCGTTAATCTGTAGCACTATTATTTTATATATTATAGTTATGATAAAAAATTATTATTATTATAAGAAATAATTATTTCGAATTCATTTGAATCAATTTCATCATGTATTAATCATTACTAGATTATTTTAGGTCCATAATACGTTCTAAAGATAAAACTCTACGAAAACAAAGCATCTAGTTTTGAAAGGAAAAAATAGAGGCGAAAATGTTATTTATTATATCTGTTGTGTCAACATAATTTCTTTAAGATTGTATTTTAAAATAATGTGTCACTTATTTGAAGAATAACCGTTATCAATGAAACATCATTCAATGCATTTAACAGTTTTCACGAACTTCACTTATCATTGGTATTAAATGCAACATGCAGAGCTCAATAAAATCTAAAAAGCAATTCACAAATTCATTCCCTCTTAAGACATGTATGTATATATATATTAGATCATTACAAATACCTTTATCAAAAACTCTTTATACAAATGTTAAAATAAATACATTCTAATTTGTGCTATGGCTCTTTGAAACAATTCCACGATATGATTTTATCTATTCTTATAAAATGTTCAACAAATCTTTAAACTATTCTTTTGTCCTGAAAGAGCGAGCGCGCGAATTACTCAACCCGCCAAATTGCTTCCAAAGACTATAAGCAAAGTTCTTTTTCCCCTCATTATATTTCTCGTTGCTTATGTTTGACCTTTTATGTTTGCCAATGGCTTATCCGAAGACTTTCTCTTTTCCCCGGAGTTAATTCCCTTGCGGAAAAGTGGTGCTTTGTCGGGGGGTACTTAACGAATGCCCTGGAAGCTCGTTATAATTTTCTCTGATCATTTCAAGCTCCACTGCTTCAACGAAGACATTCGATAGAAGAATGAAAAAAATAATCAGATTTTTAAATCTTAAAATGGTTCCTTAATTACATCCCAAAGATAAAAATTGCTTATTCGTTAATTATAATTACTTCTAAATACTGGGAATTTCACGCTGTGGTAGCCTTGTTGTTTAGCAACGGATTCCAATGAATGAGTTGTGGGTTTTGGTTTCGTACTTTCGGAGATAACGTGAAGAAGGTTCTCACGCGTATTTTCTCTTAAAGAATCTCTAGGGTTTCTTTTTGACGTTGTTTGATATAAGAGCTTAATTTTGGGAAGGAACAGGGATTTATACAAATAAACCTATTTAAACAGAAGAAAAGATACTGAGAGATACCCGAGAACTGCGAAGTATCCCTGTACGTTACTAAAGCTCTGTATGTAAGTGTCCCTAAATGGTTAATACTTTCAAAGCCCAGACTGATTAAGGAAGGAGTCTTGAATAGACCAACATGTGTACATGATTCAAGCGTAGCTGTGTGAATTTGATTTGATTTTGATTTAAGAGTCCCTCTGAAGCAACACGAGGGATCAAAAATTGTCGTTTCCGAGTGTTTATTTACATCGCACATTGAAGTTACGCGAGCGTTATCGGCAACTATAATCTCGTAATTTTGAATCAAGAGACGGGGAAGACATTTAGCATGTATCTCCTCTCTTCAAACTTCTAAACCTCGTCTACGGAAGGACTTTGTGCCTTCACGGATCTAATGTGCAGCAACTGCTCTTCACAAGTCTTCAGTGGTACTAGGTTTCGTACCCATGACCTATGAGTTCCCGACCATGACCACTCGGCTGAAGTTACAGATAATTAAGACGTATGTTTCTTAACGTAGCATAGATACATACACTGGTGTGCAAAAATTAAGGACGAAGTCAAAAAATTAGCATATCAGCTGAACGAAGAGGCAGAGCGGACAGAAAGACCAATCAGGAGATTAAGTAAGGTGATGTACGGTAGCACATGCGCAGATATGCAGGTAGACGTAATGGGGGAGTGTCTGAGTAGTACAAAGCATGTTGTCGGTGTAAGATCAGTATTTCTGGCAAAAAGATTGCACGCCGTATAGCAGTTAAAATCACACCGAGTTGCTGCATCAGCGAGAAATGGCGAATAATCAATCTGTTAGACGACATCTGGATGCTTTTACCCGAGGTCGAATCATTGGGAAGTTGGAGGAAGGCCGCAGTGTGACAAGTGTGGCTGCAGAGTTCGGAATTGCTCACAGCATCGTTTCACGACTTTGGAGACAATTTCAAACTACATGAACAGCTATCCGGGGGTTCAGTAGTGGTCGTCCACGAGGAACCACACACGCAGATGACCGGTACATTGTCTTACAGGCCAGAAGAAACAGGTGGCAGACAGCGGGAGAAATCGCTAGACACACGACACAGGCGACTGGACGACCGATATCGCGTTTTACCGAGGCCAGAAGACTGCACGGTGGTGGTCTGTTTGCACGACGCCCTGTACAGTGTGTACTTTTAACGCCTGCCCATCGGAGAAGGCGTTCTCTGTGGTGCCGGGAACACCGGAATTGGAGAGACAAAGAATAGGGACGAGTACTCTTTACAGATGAGAGCAGATTCAGTTTGAGTAGCGATTCTCATCGCATACTCATCTGGAGAGAGCGGGGAAGCCGCAATCATCCCTCGAACATCATTGAAAGGGACAGGTATGGAGATCGCGGTGTTCTCGTTTGGGGAGGCATCATGCTTGGTAGTCGTACAGACCTTCACATCTTCGACGTAGGTTCAGTCAACGGGACCCGTTATTGTAACTAGATTCTTCTTCCATATGTGCGTCTTTTTAGAGGCGCTATGGGTCTGCAGTTCCTTTTCATGGACGACAATGCACCATGTCATCGCACAGTAGCCGCCGAACAGCTCTTAGAGAGTGAGGATATTGAACGTATGGATTGGCGGCACGATCTCTGGATCTCAATCCCATCGAGCATGTATGGGATTTTCTAGGCAGACGCTTGGCAGCTCGTACCTTACCACCAGTAACGATTCGGGAGCTTCGATTGGCGCTGCAAGATGAATGGGCAGCAATGCCTCAACAACTCATTGACACCCTCATTCTCAGCATGGGCAGACGCTGTGAAACCTGCCTAGCAGTCAGGGGAGATCATATCCCCTACTAAAGACCGGATGTTTCTTGCTGGACACCCATCACAGGGATGTTTCGGCCTTCAGTCGCATTGCGCTCCATGCTACTTTTTCAATCAAGCTTCTTTTTATCCCTCTGATTTCTCTTTTAGTAAGTGTTGCTTACATATTACACATGTCCTTACGTATTGGGGATCTTACGCTATTAAATGTGTTGATTTGGAAAGCTTTTGTAGAAAGTTATATTGAAAAAAACCGTCTCGTCCTTAATTTTTGCACTCCAGTGTAGAGTAAAAGCTTAAGTGTCAGTCTCGTCGTCTGACAGTGTCTCAGAAATGTGAGATTCTCCATTAATCATTCTAATGCAGCGATATTCAACCTGCGGCCCACCGGGCCCTTTTAAGTGGCCCGATCTCTCTCATGACCCATTACTCTGAGAAATTCACATTTAAGAACAAAATATTACAAATTTGGTGGGAAATTCTTTGACAAGAAATCAAATACATCGATTTTGCTTTCTTGTTGTCGATTGCTTACGGCTGTGAATTGATATTCTTTTTCTATTTGTAATGATTACGGTTAGTGATAACAGACAACAGTAGAGTAGCGACAGTTTTATTGGTGGAATTTATTTTTAACAATCTTTCATTACCTTGCAAGCGAAAAATATTCGAACGATTTGGAGGTTGACTGTTTTGTAGTGAAAAACAAACGTGCATCAGTACTTGTTTTATTTGTCGCGAAAGTGCTGTATTTAAAAAATACCAATTAACAGGAATCATTCAATGACACTTTTCCTCCAAGATCTTTATCAAGAGGTGATAAATAGGTTTTTATTGAATATTCTTTGAAACGGCAACAAAAGTGTTTTTTGTCAGTGGTAATGTCACAGCAGTAAGGAAGACATCCTATGAAGTTTGTTGCATTATTGATAATCAAATGAAACAGTTTACTAATGGAAAAATTGTGAAGGGGTGTTTCTTAAATTCTTTTAATTTAGTGTTAGTGACAAAAATAAAAAATACAAAAAATAATAATTAAAAAAAGCAAAGCAGGAGTTATAATATTTTGGATCAATATTTTACACATTTTAAATTTCCAATATTATCTTAGTCTTACAGCATTTCTCTCTCCCCCCACCCTTTAACCTCATATTGCCGCTCGCGTGAAAAAGCTAACGTATGTATGCTGCCCAGCAAAAAAAAAAGGATGATTACCCCTGTTCTAATGTATTGATTCTGCTGCGAAGTTAATATGTACCAATAAAATCAAACCAACCTAATAATCCATTTCTTTTAGGATTCTTTTTAGGGATAGGTTTTTGAATAAATCAAGAAGGTATAGACTTGGGATGGTAGTTCGCATTTCTAACTTACTCCCCATATCGCAGGGGGAATTAAATTTCTAGCATTGTTTAAGTTAAAGTTGTGTGCACTATAGGTTTTGAGTAGAATGGATTATGCGTAATATATATCGAATTGAAAGATAAGATACCAATGAAAAATGAAACGATGATGAACTATACATTATCAAATGGAAGCGTTTTATGCTTATTTTATATTAAGAGTTAAATCAGAGTCTGTTTACTATTTAATAAAAGAAATTGTGATAATTATAAATGTATGTATGATTTTTTTCTCTATATTTTAGATTTAGCGGTAATGTGGATTATATATTCACACTAATATAAAGAACATAAGTTTTTCTTCTTAATTTTTATTCTGTTTCCATAACTCGTTAAATATTTTACAAAATGAATAATTTTCGATTTTTTTAATAGTCTTCAATTTTTTATTTGCCCGCGTGAAAATGTTATGCCATACATTAAAAAAATTCTGAATCGTTGGGAATAATAGTATTTTCATTGACGCAGAAATTGTGAAGGATTATTTCTTAAATGCTTCTAATTTAGTGTTAGTGACAAAAAATAAAAATAATTATAAAATGCAAAACACAGGATTTATAATATTATGATCATTTTTCCCCATTTTAAATTTTTAATGTTATCTTGGTTTTAAAGCATTTCTCCCCTTCCTCATGTTGCGGCCCGCGTGAAATAACTAATATATCTATGCGAGCCGTTACTCATCCGCTTCACTGGGTATTTCACGATGTTGTATATATGTATACTGTTTACATATACACTCAGGAACATTGAAAATAGTGACCCAAGAAGAAAGCATCGGATTGAAATGAAATTTAATACACATAATGACACAGATGAGAGATTCACTTGATCTCAGAAACAAGACAATTAAACGGATACAGGGTGTTCAACGACACAAATACTGGGCAACTTCAATAGCGCGTTGGACCACCTCCAGCTGCAATACATGCCGCCACACGGTCCAGCATTGAGTTGATTAGACACCTTATGTTGTCCTGAGGCAGATGGGCCCACAAATCTTGAACAGCCAACTCTAAATCATGTACAGAGTGACACGATGGCATCTGCCGTTTTAGCTGATCCCCCACGTGCTCTACAGGGGACAAATCGGGGGAGCGGGTCGGTCATAGAAGACTGGGGCTTGGATTTAAGATTTGCTTCTGCAAGGTGTCTGGAAATTGTTTGTGGAACAATTGCTACGCCTACGTCTGCTCGTATCGTTGAACGAGTCACTGTGGGGTCCACAAGTGCTTGCCGCAAGATCCTTCGATCCTCTCTCCTCGTGGTCTTCCTGGTCGCTCCAGACCCGGTTTTCCGCACGTGGCTACCTTCTCGTGTCCACTTCTCCCAACAATTTCTAACGGCACACTCCGAACGATCCACCTGGCCAACAACACGGCGCGTCGACCAGCCTGCAGTTTTCGTCCCGATGATCAGGCCTCTCTCAAACTCGCTTAACTGTGAGAAATGTCTTCTAGCCCGTTTACCTGGCATGTTTCGCTTACCAAAGTCTTCCTACAATCGGCGGGTAATCGTCACGTTTATGAATCTTCGAATTTGCGCTGGCTTATATAGCACCCTCTACCTGATTGTAGCGCCACCTCGGCGTGTATGAGCATACGTATTGTCACAAAATTTGGATCATTTGCATATCACGTTACGCTGTAGTTATTTGCAAAGTTTCACGATTGTACTTAGCTTCCTTCTTGGGTCGCTATTTTCAATGTTCCTGAGTGTATATGAATTATTGATATCTAGCATTAAGAGTTCGATTGTATTGAAAAATATATTTATAGCTGTAACAATCTCGCCCCTTGATATAAAAAGAACATAAATTACAATATCTAATTTCTATTTATATCTAAAACAAAAGTAGAAAGATTTTTTCGCTCCCTTAACCTAATAATCAAGTGGATTTCCACCAAAGCAACTTTCAGTGGATCTCTACTCCATAAAATAAACATGCGTGCTAAGTTTCAAGTCTAAATCTAACAGAGCAAAAACGGAATTTTTATCATCAATACCTCGTTGACAGCATTCTTAGCGGATTCCAATTCAACAAAAAAGAAGCATGCAAACCAAATTTTATTATTATAGTCTTAGCAATTCAAAAACGGAAATTTTGTCTATCAATACGCCCTAATAACTCTCCCCGCTTCCCCATGGAGTTGATTTCCGTAAAATCCATTCTTAGTGGAACTCTATTCAACTGAAGAAATGTGCTCAACAGATTTCAAGTAAATGAGTTAAATTCAAAAACAGGAATTTTTATATAACACGCCTTAATCTCTCGCAACCCCACTCCTTTGGAGGTCCGTTTTCGCAAAACTCTTTGTTAAAGGAACTTTATTCCATAAACGGAACTAACCTTCTAATTTTCAAGCAGGTGCGTCTATTAGTTGAAAAGCGGAAATATTTATCTATTACGCCCCTTAATGCCCCTCAGTGACCCTAGGGGATCAATTTCCCCCAAAACTATTTTGTAGCGGATCTCTACACCATGAAAGGAATTCGCTTACCAAATTTTAAGACTGTGCATCTAATTTTTTAAAAATGGAGATAATTATCTAAAACTCCCCTTAAGTCCCCGCAACTCTACTTAGGAAACGATTTTCACAAAACCCATCTTATGGCAGATCTCTACTCAGTGAATGGAATCTGCTTACTCAATTTCAAGATTTTACGTCTAATAGTTTAAAAAAAGGAGTTATTTGCTTATATAACGCCCCTTAATTCTCCACAACGCCATTTGGGGTCGATTTTCACAAAACCCATTTTGTAGCGGATCTGTACTCTATGAAAGGAATCCGCTTATCAAATTTCAAGACTGTATGTCTAATAGTTTAAAAATGGAAATAAATATGTATAACGCCCCTTAAGCGCCCTCAACGCCCCTTGGAGATCGATTTTCGTAAAAACCATTATGTAGGGAATCTCTACTTTATGAAAGAAATCTGTGTACCAAGTTTCACGACTGTACATCTAATAGTTTAATAATGGAAATAATTATCTATAACGCCCCTTAAACCCCCGTAACGCCCCTTGGGGTTTGAACTTTGCAAAATCCGTTCTTAGCTGATGTCTACTCCGTGAAGGGAACCTACCTTACAAATTTGAAGTCTGTAGGTTTAATAGTTCCGGAGATATCGTGATTAGTCAGTGAGTGAGTGAGTCGCTTTTCTTCTTTATATATATATATATATATATATATATATATATATATATATATATATATATATATATATATATATGCGGCCCGCGTGAAATAGTTGACATATGTATGCGGCCCAGCTGAAAAAAAGGTTGAGTACCCCCCTGCTTTAGTGATAATCCATTTATAGTGGGTTCTATGTATGCTATGATGGATACATTTTAACAGTAGCACGACAAATAATTTCATTATTTATTGCTAGTCAAATTGTAGAATTTCAATGGCAAAATGTAGATACAGTAAAATGAACATTAGTTAATGAAACGCACGCGCGAATTGTCGGGGCGAAATATCAGAAATCTTGTTAAATTTAATGAAAACAGAAAAGGTAAAAGAGACGAAAAAAATGCTTCGGTGTAATAACGATGGGTAGAACATGATTAAAAAAAAGAACATCTGTACAGTAAAATGTAAATGAAACAAGAAATTTAAAATATTTTAGTTGTTAGATTTCTCTTTTTCTCCCTAAAGAAAGCAATTATGCTATATTTAATTTGTATGATTGACTGTGTTTAATTAACATTGTACGTGGATGCTACGTTATTCTTTCTAAGAATATGTTGAATATTCATCTTTGTTTTTTATTTGCTTTTAGCACAGTATTAAACTAATTCCTTGTGTTTGTGTACATAGGAATGTTAAGTGCTTGTTCATATTACTGGCCTTATAGGGCAATTGATGGGCCATTGATTTTTTATTTGTGTATGAATGTTTTTTTAAATATTGGAAACGGATTCAGTTCTATATTAGACTTAGTATATTGGCAACAGTTATCGTTTGATTTATCTTGTAATGAATGGTGTCTAGCAAAAGAAACTTTTCTTGTAATAAAAAATTAAATGTACTAACAAACTGTGATTGTTTTAAAAGCTCTTTGCTTAAATTTATCAGGGAAGTACCTACTATATACGTACATGCCGCCATTTTTACAGATTTCTAGGACCAAATACTTCTAGAAACATGACAACCATTATGAATCACAAACTAGTTTTGAATATTGAAGAAAAATATAATAGAATTTTACGACTTAAAACCAAAATTAATTTTAAAACCAGTAAACTAAACACATTTTCGTCAATCGTCTAAAAGCACGTTAAAATATATATAAAAAAAAATTCTAAAATTTTAACTGAAATTGTACCGATAATAAATAGCTGCTAGACATAAATTAAGCGGATTATGGAACGCGGTGACATTCATTATCGTTGAGAAACTTGAGATTAAATAAGACAGACGAGTCATGATTAATTTGAGAATCAATAAAAGTAAATAATGTCCCGCTAATGAATATTCGTTATCGCTTTTATGGAGTGGAAATGCCAGAAATGATGTTTTGCTAAAAATAACTCGCCTAGTTCGGAGTTGCTTAATAAGTAGCATTTATTAGCACAGATGTTAGTAAAAGTAAATAATTGTAATTATAGTCATATATAAAAAAACTATAATTTATTAATTAGAAATCTTGTGGAAAATAAAAAAAAGAATATGTAACAATATATATATATATATATATATATATATATATTCATCTGTTTTCTTAGATCAGGTTTAGTGTCTAATTTGTATTAATGAATTGTTATTTTCTCTTTATAAACCTACTATAAACAAGGTTTAGAAATTATTTGTAATAGAAATTAACAAGCTATCGTTAGAAATGAGAAAATTAGAATATGATAAATTTCTACGAACTCAAGTTTTTAACAGTTTTACAAAAACAATATAAACCAATCCACACAATGAGATTTTACAAATATGTGAACCGAAATTATTATTCAGTTACTTAGGATGAAATACTCGTTCATTTTAATAGTCATTCAAATCCTTACTTTTATTTCAGAAATTATTATATATTTTTGTTATTATTCATTCTGCAAAATAGCCAATACGTAAGAATTCTCTCAATAGTTTTATACTGTATACACTAAATTCAAGACGTCCACATGATAAATGCTATTAAGTGTTCTCCATTGAATTCAAAACCGATATTAGTAAAATTTAGATAAAATATTAAGTTTAATAATTGGGCAATAGTGTTCAAGCATTGAAAAAAAATATTATATTATGCGTGTATTCCTAAAACAATTGCATTTTATTTGCCTATAAGCGTTATTATTGTTGATAAGTATGTACTTTTCAGAAGTTTCGACAAAAAGAAAGAATTGGCAATAGTGAAGCGCGTGAACTGATTGGCTGGAAACACGTGACTGCATTTATCATGTGACTATGACGCCATATGAACTGGTTGGCTGGATCAATTTCGCCCATTATACAAAGCAATTGATCCTTATAATCTTCAACGTTGTTCAAATGGGCAGGCAGGTGGACAGAAAATTATTTATTGCAAATACCGTTATTAATTAGGCGACAAGTTTTTTTACAATGAAAAGGAGGACGAAAAATTTAAGAAAAAATTACAGCTAAATATGTGAAACACTTTATTAATTCAAACAAACAAAATTACACTTACGTCCCTTTTAATTATTTACTCAAACGAGTATTTTTTCGTTGAAGGAATTTTTTCTCAGTATATCATTTTACAATGTACCGAAAATTTCGGATTAAGAAAAAATCCTTCATATTAAATTTTACGGTAAGTGCTGCAGCTTAAGCATCACCATCCGATCTTGATTTGTCACATGTCTAATAATCCTTACCAAATGAAAAAACTCTTTCAACTGTTGCATTAGTTAAGGGCACTACAAAGTAAATTCAATAAGAATAACTTAAAATATTCATATGGAATGTATTCATTTTTGAAATGGTTAAATATTCCCATCCATCTTTTTTCAATTTCAACATGTTGATTTTCAAGTTGTTCTGATTTATAAAAATTTAAATACACATTCAGTCTTCTAACTTCTTAAGACTACACAGTACCCTTTTTCAAAAAAATTTTTTGGAGACAGTTACAGTAAAGGTAATTGATGTTTTATATTTAGATTATATTATTAAGCTGATTCTGTAAGCAAAAAGTCAGTTTGACCAGACATTATTTTAAAATTTTTAAAAAATTAGGAATTTTTGAAGTTTTTTTCAGACTCTTATAAAATACTCAATTTTTAAAGTTTTTTCAAACTCTTATAAAATACTCAATTTTTAAAAAATTGTAGTAATTTTAAGTTATTTATGATTCTTAGATTATTACAAACAATATTTAGTATGGATTTGAAAATCTATTCCCTTGTTGATTTTTAATAATTATTTTTCTAGAAAAACCTGGAAAAAACACGAAAATTTTTAAAATATCAACTTTGGCATTTTTTAGAAAAATAATTAGTTCTCAGCCCTAAACCCATACTAACTTTTATAAAACATACATTTGGGAGCATATACAAAAAAATTCAAGGTTCTATCTTGAACAGGAAAAAAGCCTTAGGGATTAGAAAACACTTATACCTTCAAAATTAAAAGTCTGAGAAAAACGCATTTAAAGTTTGTAAAGTCATAAAACAAAAACTTATAATGCCCGTAAAACTAATTTTTAATATGTTATTTTCCAATGTATGTTCTACATTAAAACACTATTTTTATTAAATAAGACTGAAAATTATATTTTTAATTCAAAATATATTTTTGCATAAAATTGATAGCATTTGTTAAGACGTCAGTTTATTCAGCTTTATCTTAACCTAATATTTCACAAAAGTTTTGAAACACTAAGCATTTATGTACAAAATAATAATGATACTAACTTAATCTCTCTAAAAATAGTCAGGTTTGCTCATAAAATTAATTTTTTTTCAGTTTTAAATTGGGGCAGTTTTTTAGGAAGTTTTAGCTCTTCTCGTACGACTTTAAAATACTAAAATATAGTACTACAATATGTTTAGTATAATGTAGTTTGGTGTGCATCAAGGAAATATTCAGTTATATCTGCAGCATTTGAATTCAAAACGCTTGTATTCGGAAGTCTAATTGCAGAATCACAGAATCAGCTGAGGACTGATTTTTAGATACATCATTTTCAGTAGTATTCCATCTCTTCGAAATACTGTTTCTCACGGAAACCCAGAACGCATTTGCCATGGCATTTTCTCTACAGGAAAAAAATAATGATAAAGCTTTTAAGTTATATAAACTAATTTTAAAGCAAAAATTGACCATGAAATTAATCTTTATTAATTAATTATGAGAACTCAAAAAACTCAAAACATAATCAAGCAGAAATGTTTTTAGTAATGAAAAATTGGAATTAATAATCATTTCAAGCTAAAAAAATATTTTTAATTAATTCAACTTAAGTGTGAAAAAATGCTTTAAAAGGAAACCGAAACCAAAACCATAGCTCATAAAACTTCAAATATCTTAAAAACTAATTTGCTAACAGATCTCTGAAATTTCGTGGCAAGTGTCTCAATGATATGGGCCACCAAAATATATGCAAAAAAAAAAAAAAAAAAAAAAAATTCGGTAAAAATGAAATTGTTAGGGTACTGTGTAGCCTTAAAACAGACAATTGTCATTAATTTTAATATCAGACATTTCTTTCAATAAAAACTTGTACGTAATTTTATATATCTGCCAAATTTGCTTGCGATGAAGCGACGCGAAACAGTTCGGCCTGGCATATATCTGAATATAGAGATTAACAGATTAGTTTTAAAATATTGAAAAAGAGTACAAGTAGGAGGACACTTTTTGAGGAAGGACAGAACCCATAAACGTAGGACTGTCCTCTCTGATGGAGAACGATTGGTCGCCTTATTATAAAAGACTTACAAATATTTCGATGCGTGTGTGATTATGTATTTTACATAATATATTATTACACACACATACAAAAATCAACTTTCTATAAGCCAGAATAACTGTTACGTCTGATACATCAAATCTTATTGAAAAGTCATCTCGAAGACAAAATCTATCTTTCTCTTTGTGTGTGTGATCTGCATTTTATTTTATACATTGTACTTTAAATAAATATACAAATTAATTTATTATTAAGTTAGGATTCAATTGTAAATTAACAATAAATCAAATTTTACAATGAAAATATACGATACGAAAGATAATTTCAGAATTCGTATTCTACTATATTTTCCACCATATTAGAATACTTAATTAGAACATTTTCCACGTTGAGCGCATATTTTCCTGCACATTGAAATATCTTCTGTAAGGAAAAGAAATATAGGAATAAGAGTATTTTCCATGTAAATAAAAGTATTTTATCTAAATATGTTCAACGGCATGAGGGGTGAAAGAAAAGTTTAACTCGGCGTCATACAAAAAATACACTCTCATACAAAAGCATAAGTAAATGGGGTTTTCGCGTTTTTCACTACTTTCGCGAATTTCCACAAAAACAACCTATTAATCACGCAAGAATGCATACATTCATTGAGTAAGCATATTTTTAAAAACAATTTAAGTTTTCGCCTTATTGAAAAATGTTTCATTTTAAACCTTAAACTACAAAAACATGTATAATGGTGGCACGAAACAATGATTCAAGTACAAAAACAATTTGCATTACACAAACATATATGATTAATTCGAAAATGTACTTATTTTAAAGAAATGAATCTATCACTGTCAATATTTGTTGAAAATACTTTTCAAAGTATGAGATATCATTTTAGAATACAGATAAGTGTGATATAAGGAAAATACACTGTTGGTCATCCGAAATGCAACACTAGGAAAAATAACGAATATCAAAGCCGGATTTTTAAAAGAGAGAACGCACCGCACAAAAGTGGAATGATTGAAAGTACAGTTTTTGGGACATAGGAAACACAATGAAATCAGCATTGCAAGTTATCGTTGAAAGACTTGGAATGTAATAAACGGCCGTTTTTAACCTCCCCGGCGCCCTAGACACTTCAACTTTTCTCAGCCCCTCCCCTTGTGATGTACCTCCCCTTGGAAGTACATCCCTCGAAGTATCAGCGTGAGTTAGAGGTGTAGGGTTAGCGAAAGAACTAGGATCAAACATTATCTTAATATGACTTTAATAAGATATTCAACTTAAACCTTTAACAAATGTAATTATAATAATTAATATGAGAGAATCTACGATGGCGCAATACGCAACACACAATATATATTTATAAGATCTAATCTAATTCAGACCAATCTCAATAAGCGAACCGCCTAATCCTCGATTCTAATATTAAGTAATCAATCCTACTTTATTATATCTCGTAATAGCACTTGTCTTTATCTGCAATGGGATGCAGCTTTACAACTACTTTCCAGTCGAGCACCAATATATGTATCCATGTCAAGCACAACTTATTCAATCTTGAAACACGAACTGTAATAAACATCAACTGCCACAACGCACATCAATTGTCTAACATTCCTTTACATTGCCATCCCGCTAACTCTAAAATCCGACATTTAAAGTCCATTTATTTGTATCTCTTATTCACATCTCATTTCTTGGATTTGGTTGGAAAAGAGTTGCCATTAATTCTGGCCCAAAGAACCCAAAGGACTTGTTAAAGAAAAGACGCGCAAGACGTCACAATCCCCTCCAAGAAACAAAACGTGATTTATTCGAGGGTCTTAATGTCCCTTAAGAAATTACGTGTCTAAATTTTATTCTTCTACTTCTAACTTTCCACGCTTTAAATTTTAACTTTAAATATTCATTCTAACCGTTAATTTCTAATGCTCCACTTAAATTTTAATTTTCACTATTCATCTTAAGTTTAATTTTTAATATTTCTCTTTAATTTGAATTTTCCACAGCCTCAATAAATCTTACTCAATTAACTAGACCAACATTCATAGTCATGCATTTTAATCACGGAAGATTCTCACATGTACAAAATAAATAGACGTGTCCCATCAGGGTAACAGAGCCGGGGAAAATCATATGTGACTTAAATGGTAGAAAAAACGAGGCCTATACACGTCTCTTAACTAACTTAATTCTACCTAAATGTTTACTTAAATTCTAACAATCTTTCTTCTTTACAGCTTCTCATTTGTTCTGTTCTTTGCATAAAGTAAGATTAACCATTCATTAATTTCCTATAGACTTCAGGGTCGGTCACCCTGAAACAAAAATCCCTTAAGTCAATTGAAACAAAACAAAGTTTTACACAGTATGATTACATTTCACAATTTTTATACAGTACGTATCACTTTTAGATTGCACAATTTTTATACAGTACATATCACTTTTAGAATGGAACTAATTTCTTTACATATATTTCATCTGGCTCTTTCCAAAACTTCCCCTCAAATCGCGTAGCGCTGGTTAAATGTTATGTTAGTATGCTATCTACGCCGCGTTTCCCCAAACCAGGTGTTCTTTAATATGAAACAATATAACAACACATAAATATACACTATACAATGACAAACATTTTTCAATAAACAATTAAAACAAACAACCAAAGGAATTGTCGCATCTTAGCGAAGTCATAACAGAAGTAAACAAATGCATTTTTACAATTGTTTTCTCCATAATTATACAAAAAAATTTACAAGACAAAAGTTTATTTTTCTTTTCTAGAAAAACACACTCATTTTAGTGTCCACTTTTGCTTGGCTTCTTAAATTTTAAATATCCGACCGTTACTTGCTTCATTGCAATAATTCTTCCGACCACTTGTTCGAAAGAATATAAAAAGAAACGATACAACCTGGTTCTTATGACTTGGCGTTTCCTATCAAGACCTCCAGTGACAAGGATTTCTTTGTACACGTTCCTGTCCTTTCCTGGTCTTGCCGTTGTTGATCCCCTCCTCGTCTGGCATTCTTGTTACTTGATCTTCTTCGCTCTTCGATGTAGGGGCTATCGTTCCTTCCTCTACCTTTTCTGGATCGAACTGGTCCTCCTTGTTGTGTCTTCCTCTCTATGGTCAGTCGGGACTCCTCTCTTTTCCCCTTTCTTGGTCTCAGATTGTAGCCGCTTGTGGTGGGCGCTACCATCTCTTCCTTTCGGCTTTTCTTTCTGTATTTTGGCAAGACACTATTAGTAATTTTTGACGACAAATTTCTTTTATTCACTCTATGTTCTGAACCTTCCTTTCTGGTCCTCCCGACCTAGATTCATTTGATCTTTTATATCCTGACCTTTCACTTTTGCTCTCTCTCTCTCTTTTAATAATCATTCTATCTTTCTCAGACCAAGAACTAGGTATTGATCTGATAAGTGGTCCGCGCTTATTGGTCTTATTTGTGTGTTTCTCACCTTTATCATTTCTAAAAAACTTAACCCTTTTTCTTCAACTCACGCTTTACATCTGACTCTTTCTTTTTACCATTTTGCGACTCATTTGTCTCCGTTGTACTCTGTCAAAACCACTTGATTCATCGCGCAAACTATCGTTATCTGAACTACCAGTTCCTATCTCCGTCTTGTCACATTTACTATGACGATATATTCGAACCTGATCTACATTAATCGTTAACCTTTTTCCCGCCTTCCATATCATTACGTTGTTATTCTTAACATCTAATACTCTATACGGACCTTCAAATTTTGGTTTAAACTTATCTACCACCTTTCTTGTTGCCGAACTTAAAGGATGTGTTGCTACCAAAACCCAATCATTCACCTTAATTTGCACATCACGCCTACGTCTATTATAATATTTCTTCCATTTGTCATGTTTAGTTTCTGTTTCGTCTAGCCTCCTCAAAAAATCTCTCAATATCTCCTACTGCAAATTTCGTTCCGTCTGATACCATCACTAATTTCTGAAAAGGCGTAATCAACTTTCTACCAAAAATAATTCCGCAGGGGTTTTCCCTGTTGTTTCGTTTACAGCCGTACGAATAGCATAAGCAAACTCACGTAAGAATTGGTCCCATGTGTCATGTTGTTCATTGACATAATTTGCAATCATTTGCACCAGATCGCGATTTACGCGTTCTGTTCTATTTGCTTGAGGTCTATATACAACAGCCTTCACATGCCTTATGCCTAATCTTTCACTTAATTTTTCAAAAATATCGGAAATAAATTGGGGTCCGTTATCACTAATTAATTTTATTGGAGCTCCAAAACGCGATATATAATTATCAAAAAAATTATCTGCTATAACTCGAGCAGAGGCTTTTTTAAGGGGTATGATTTCAGCCCACTTGCTGAAATGATCCGTAATTACTAATACATATCGGTTGCGTCTTACTCTCGACACAGGATACGGACCTAACAAATCTAACGTAACTATTTCATTTGGATAATTTGATAGAATTGGTATTAACCGACCAGCTGGTAACACGTTTTTATAATTATTAATTTGACACACATGGCATGTAGAGACATATTGATCAATAAATTTCTCATATACGGGAAATAACAAACATCCCTTATTTTATGATAAGTTTTAAAACGTCCAAAATGACCTGCTAATGGCTTGTCGTGAAAAATTCTCTCATTATTTCATTCCTTAAAGACTTTGGAATGTATACTCGCATTTCTCTCCTAATGACGTTGCATATTTCGCATAAAATAACAAGCCTTCTACTAACCTAAAATCCCGAGACCAATTCTTACATATTGCCGCATTAACCGAGCTATCTCCTGGGGTTTCTAGATATCTGTAGATATGACCTAATTCTGGGTCTGTTCTTTGCTCTTCTATTAACTGATCTCGTGACGAAAGTACCAAATCCTTGATTATTGCACAATTAACTTTCTCTCCTATTATACTTTCAAATGGGTTTCTCGACAAAACGTCAGCTACTGTATTCTGAGTTCCAGAACGATGCTCCCATTCTATATTAAATTCTGCTAATTTTAATGTACATCTGATCATTCTATTTGAGAAATTTTTACCATTCGTTAAATGCGTTAACGCAGCGTGATCTGTAATAACCTTAATCGGTAAAGAACCTAAATACGTTCTGAATTTATTCAGAGCCCAAACCACTGCTAAACACATTCCCTCTCTCTGTTACCGTGTAATTCCTCTCCGCAGCACTAAGCGTACGAGAAGCAAATACTACTGGTCTCTGCTCTTGGTTTAGAACCGCTCCTACCCCTATTGAGCTTGCATCCGTAAATAACTCAAAAGGTTTTTTGAAATCTGGGAATTTTAAAACTGGCGCTGTTGTTATGGTCGCCTTGACCGCGTCGAATGCTTTCTGCGCCTCAATCGACCAAATAAATCTCCTTAATTTTCGTTTAAGATTATAAAGAGGTTCGCATATATCGGCATAATTTTTAATAAATTTTGCGTATCATTGGAATATTGCTAAAAATTTCGACACCTCCTTGGAGTTATGCGGAGGTTTCATTTCAACTATAGCTTGAACTTTTGTTTCATCAGTTTTAATTTCCTCCTTATTAATAATTAAACCCAAATATTTTAACTCTTCACAACCAAATTTACACTTATCTTTATTTAACGTTAACCCCGCCTCATGTAATAATCGAAAAACTTCTTTCAAATGCTTAACATGTTGAGTGAATGATGGAGATGATATAATCACATAGTCCATATAAACATTCACAAACTTGCCTATCACGGGTTTGAGAATTATATCTATTGCTTTCTGAAAATTGGGAGCCGCCCCTGACAAGCCAAATGGCATTCTGCGAAATGCGTATGTACCATTTTTCGTGACAAACGCAGTTTTAACTAAATCACTAGGGTTCACAGCCATCTGAAAATATCCCGACCGAAGGTCTAGGGAAGACATTCTTCACACAGCTCTCAGACATGACTTCACACAGCTCTGGGTTAAAACTATTTATTTCAATACGCAATCAGAAAATACTTAAGCACAATGGATTAGCAAAAGCATATATAGCTGTTTCCTCTCACATCCTCGCCTAAAATAATGTCGTTATTCACTCTCGGTAATTCCCACCGAATCGGGAGAGTTCGCTGGCTCCAAATCCACCTTACTTCGCGGACTATGGTACTCCTCTCGCTGATCGGGACCCAGACCGTTCCCGGATCTCCCCAGTTCAGATTCTCTCTCACTCCCCTTATATCCACTCACTCTCATCCCATCCATCGCCTAATCATCCTCTGATGTTTTTGTCCTTTTGCCACTCCTGTCGGACTCGGCTCTCTTGATCTTTTTTTTTTCTGCCACCCTATTGGTCTCAACTTTTTTTATCTGTTGTCCCTCTGCCGACCCTGTCGGTATTGACACATTTCATCTCTAGTATGTTTTCAGACGCGTTGTCGTCACCAGAATCGGGGGTAAACGAAGACACTTTGTTAATGCGTCTCTTTTTGACGCCGAGGACCCAGTTTTGAAATACCTTCCCAGCAATTAGGGAAACTGGAATGTTGTACGTTTGTCGGCAAAGGCAAGGGGTCCGCAGTAATTAGGTGGAAGTGACCGGCTTCGTCACAGTATCATCGCTTTACTATCTTTTACTCTTAGACATCCTTATTTTTTGCTGAGTCATTCTACTTGTATAAAAGTTTTCTTCAAGCATTGTTAATTGTAAAATCCTTAATGAAATCATTGTAATTAATTTGCGTTGTAATATCATTTTGAATGCAGTGCAACATGAAATTGTTAAGCTTTTCATTTTCCATAGTAGATATTTTCCAAAGTTCCGCGCGCACACACACAACGCATACATGATTCACTAGGTGGTAGTTCGTTCACTGTAAGTTTAATTTTTTTCTCTTTTTGCGTCCTTAAATCTTTTGCCTCCTAAGCATGTGCCTAGTATGCCTAAGCGGAAAAGCAACCCTGGTAATAAAACAAACTTTGGTTGCCTTATTGGTATACGGATCTATATTATTTGCACATATTCCCTAAGACGATCTAATATAGAAGTGGGTAGTGTATGCCGAGTGAGTTATCCACCAATTACTCTAACCATAAGCATTTGATAAACGATAGATCGGGAGAACAGGGTGGCCGCGGAAGCAGAGTGATATAGGTATCGGATCGTGGCTTGCCTTGTCACGAGTTCGAGCCCAGTACCACTAAAGACCCACCGTGTAGGGCAGCGATGCACGTTAAATCTGTCGAGAGCTGAAACGTCCTCCCGTTGGTGTGGTGTGGTACTTAGGAAAGGGGGTACCAGATCAGGTGTCGTCCACGTCTCTTGACCCTGGTTCATAATTACGTGGTCCGTCGCCAAAAGTCCTCGTGTAGCTGAACAGTGAGACGTTAATATTCAATCAATCAATCAATCAATCGGGAGAACAGACAATCAGGCTGCCATGTAATCTGGTGGATCAAGAGGAATTCTTGAATATTGCTTGTCACATGACGTCTCGCATTGTGCTGTTGGAATGTGGCCACAAGCCATATATTTCAAAATAGCAACTGATGTGTAAAAAGTTACATGCTAACAAATATTTTCTTATTTTAATTACATGCATAATTCTAAATATTTTTTCATACATATTTCCTTTAACAAGAAATGTCTCAGTATTTCCTAATATTTACTACATATTACGAATTGTACTCGCATTAACATAATTACAAATTAATATACACTGGTGTGCAAAAATTAAGGACAAAGTCGAAAAATTAGCATATCAGCTGTACGAAGAGGCAGAGCGGACAGAAAGACCAATCAGGAGATTAAGTAAGGTGATGTACGGTAGCACATGCGCAGATATGCAGGTAGACGTAATGGGGGAGTGTCTGAGTAGTATAAAGCATGTTGTCGGTGTAAGATCAGTATTTCTGGCAAAGAGATTGCACGCCGTATAGCAGTTAAAATCACACCGAGTTGCTGCCTCAGCGAGAAATGGCGAATAATCAATCTGTTAGACGACATATGGATGCTTTTACCCGAGGTCAAATCATTGGGAAGTTGGAGGAAGGTCGCAGTGTGACAAGTGTGGCTGCAGAGTTCGGAATGGCTCACAGCATCGTTTCACGACTTTGGAGACAATTTCAAACTACAGGAACAGCTATCCGGGGGTTCAGTAGTGGTCGTCCACGAGGAACCACACCCGCAGATGACCGGTACATTGTCTTACAGGCCAGAAGAAACAGGTGGCATACAGCGGGAGAAATCGCTAGACACACGACACAGGCGACTGGACGACCGATATCGCGTTTTACCGTGGCCAGAAGACTGCACGGTGGTGGTCTGTTTGCACGACGCCCTGTACGGTGTGTACCTTTAACGCCTGCCCATCGGAGAAGGCGTTCTGTGTGGTGGCGGGAACACCGAAATTGGAGAGACAATGAATGGGGACGAGTACTCTTTACAGATGAGAGCAGATTCAGTTTGAGTAGCCATTCTCATCGCATACTCATCTGGAGAGAGCGGGGAAGCCGCAATCATCCCTCGAGCATCATTGAAAGGGACAGGTATGGAGGTCGCGGTATTCTCGTTTGGGGAGGCATCATGCTTGGTAGTCGTACAGCCCTTCACATCTTCGACGCAGGTTCAGTCAACAGGACCCGTTATTGTAACGAGATTCTTCTTCCATATGTGCGTCTTTTTAGAGGCGCTATGGGTCTGCAGTTCCTTTTCATGGACGACAATGCACCATGTCATCGCACAGTAGCTGCCGAACAGCTCTTAGAGAGTGAGGATATTGAACGTATGGATTGGCCGGCACGATCTCCGGATCTCAATCCCATCGAGCATGTATGGGATTTTCTAGGCAGACGCTAGGCAGCTCGTACCTTACCACCAGTAACGATTCGGGAGCTTCGATTGGCGCTGCAACACGAATGGGCAGCAATGCCTCAACAACTCATTGACACCCTCATTCTCAGCATGGGCAGACGCTGTGAAACCTGCCTAGCAGTCAGGGGAGATCATATCCCCTACTAAAGACCGGATGTTTCTTGCTGGACACCCATCACAGGGATGTTTCGGCCTTCAGTCGCATTGCGCTCCATGCTACTTTTTCAATCAAGCTTCTTTTTATCCCTCTGATTTCTCTTTTAGTAAGTGTTGCTTACATTACACATGTCCTTACGTATTGGGGATCTTACGGTATTAAATGTGTTGATTTGGAAAGCTTTTGTACAAAGTTATATTGAAAAAACCGTCTCGTCCTTAATTTTTGCACACCAGTGTAGAGGATAAAGATATCAAATGAATTTTTTTAAAAAAAATTAATATAGTTTAATGCAATTATATCTCACTGTTGATAATACATGAAGTACTGTGAATATGACAGAAATAGATTCATTCTGTCTAAAATATAAAAAAGAACTTATTTCCAAACGCGTAGTTAAAAAACAATCCATCAAAAAGTTTTCTGCTAAATATTTATAGAATTGTAATATAGAAACTCTAATCTATAATACTAATTAATACCTTCTTAGCCTATTATAAGATACACTAATGTAATTAACGTATTATTACATTAAGTAGATTTTGTTCAGATTTTACAAAAATTAATTGGTCATTCTTGAATTTTCCCGACTTTGAGAAAAGATTGGGGAAATCTTCGAAAATTTTTGTTTAAATCATTTGAACCTTTTACTGTTATAAGGTTGAATATACTGAAAAGTTATCAAGATAAATAAAAAGTTGAATTTACTTGAAGCAGATTTTGATCGTGTTGCACTTTTATAAACCGATTTTACCTAAACTGATATGCTGTTCCACAACAATAATGTAATGACCAAATAATTACACATATCTAGGCTTTTAAAAACATGTACGCATTTGAAATTTTGATGTGTTTTGTGGGATTTTCATGCCATTGGTTTGAGTTATCTAAGCAGTGATTCGAATACAACACAGTTTGATTCAATCCATTTCGAAGCAAAATTAATGAAATTGTTGTAAAAGAACACCATAACTGACCAGTGTAGTTGCTGCTGTGAGAAATAAACTCTTTTTTAAATGAAAGAGTCGCCACCCGGTGAGTGAAAGGGAATCTTTGTCGTCGCGAACCCTTAGGAAAAGTTGATATGCTTTCGAATCAAGATCTTTGCAATACATATTTCGAGGCAATTCCATCATCATTTCACACAAGCGTTGATAATCACTTAACAAACAGCTTGCATTTAAAACGACACATATAAATACAGCAACAATAATACAAGAATACAAAGCGACGAGAGTACTGATCATTACATTGGCAAGAAAAGCTATCCTGTCAAGCAGGAATATCAAGATTCTGAAAAATTCGACGAAAGCCCTTCCCGTGAACAGAAAAATCAGAAAAGAATACCTTCTTTCGATTTCTTTCAAACACTTTCGAAGCGAATAGTATCTTTGCCACGTATGTTGTGGATATGACTGGCGTTTAGAACACAAAACGCGAATAGCCGAGCTTAATTGTTGACAGCAGAAACAGTACACTACAGCTACTGTATAATGGACGCTCCAGTTCAGATTCTGATCCAGAAGTTGCCACAGAAAAAAAATAAAAGCTGTTTCATACTTTGATTTTTTGGTAAAATGTACCCAAATACTGCATCTGCGATTTCTGTACGACGAAGTTTTTTCAAAATCTTTGATGATGAATATTGTACTAAAAAGGCCAGGAATAAATATGCTGAATAGTAAAAAAGCCACCGACATATTTAACAATCTGTGGCAGCCTTTTTGTGACTTGGCGGTACTGCAAATAAAATACACATGTTGAAGTAAAGCGTGAATTTGAGATCTTTGCCGATATATCGTCCACCATGCACAGAAGGTCATGAAACGTGACACACAGTAAAACGCAAACGTGTCAGAAAGTAACGTCTTCGAACAGTTCACTTTAATCCATATATCTAAGATCCATAAAGCATGATAAATAATAAGCAATATTGAATCCCAAAATTTACTGCTCCTTTTCCTGGCAAGGATATTAATGAATGCTGAATAAAACTGAGCTCGTATAGGCTTAATCATGTACTGAAAATGTTTGTATTTGGAAACCAATTTGACCTGCTTCGTTAAAAGAGGCATTTTTTCCCATAAATATTGGTGTTAATCCTTTGATATGAAACTTCCAGTTCGTATGGAATAATTTGTCACAAGCAATATATTATACTCTTTCACTAAAATCCATCATCTTATTCAGGAATTTCGGAAGAACATGTCACTTATTTTCATTGTAAAATCAATCTGCTCTTCGTCGCTCTCATTAGAAGTGATATCGCTGCTTCTAACAATGATATTTTTCATGTGTTAAGAATATTTATTATAAAACTGTAACAACATTATTCGAGATCTTTCTTTGTTTACTATAATAATATATTGTTTCCCTAAATGACCTCATCTCATGCTAGAATTTACAAACATGATTATTTTCTTGCGTGGGTGTTTTTCAAAGATAATAATATCAATCGATTTTTCATCCGTTTTCATTTAGAATATGATTACTTTGTTTGCTTCAATGTGGAAAACATCAACATGCATTGCTCCTCTTCCAAATTATACAACATCGATCAATTTTGTATTTAATTTCCTTCCTCTCTTTCCGATAATATAGTGATAAAATAATCAGCAACAATGTACAGAAGACAGTTTGCTTAGGATATTATTATGTACAACTTGAAATAATATTAGGTTGAGGAAAAAGAAATCCATTATTTTTGCATGGAGATCAAGACTTTATTTTACATGCTTCCTATTGCCCGATTTGGTTCAAATATGCATCGTTTTGTTGTATAATTTGTTGCCATTTTAAAGGTGGCTTCATAATGCCTCTCTCTTAGAAGTGTTGGCCTTTATAGGTGAAAACATCTAGTAATCGGTTTTCACAATCTTCTCTTGATCCCCATTCCTTATCACTCTGGAAGTTTTGCATTGCCAGAAAAAGGTGGTAATCGCTTGGTGCCAGGTCCGGACTATATGGTGGATGCATTAAAACTTCTCAACCAAGCTTTCAGGGTTTCTGTTGAGTCACTACAGAAGTGTGTGGCCTGGCGTTGTCCTGATGGAACACAACACCTCTTCTGTTGGCCAATTCTGGCCATTTCTGGTCAATAGCTAGCTTCAAACGGCCCTGTTGTTGACAGTAGAGATCAGAATTTAGTGTTTGGCCATATGGAAGCAACTTCTAATAAATTATTCCTTTCCAGTTCCATCAAATACGCAGTAGAACCTTCCTGGATGTTAATCCTGGTTTGACCACCGTTTGAGCTGCTTCACCGCATTTTGACCACGATTGTTTTCGCACAATATTATCGTATGTGACCCATTTCTCATCCACAGTCACCATCCTTTAAGAAATGGGTCGATTTCATTCCGTTTGGTCAAGACTTTGCAGATGGAAATTCGATCCATCATGTTTTTTGGTATTAATTGGTGTGGCACCCAAACATGGAGCTTCTTTTTGAATCCATCTTTGCGGAAATGGTTTAAAACTGTTTTATGGTCAATCTTTAGCTCCTGGGTGATGCTACGACTCCTAACATGCCGGTCAACTTCGATTATTTTTGTGATTTTGTCGTCATTTTTGATGACGAACCTGCCTGTGCGAGGTGCATCTTAAACAACAAAAATACCTGAACGGAATCGACGAAACGAAAATCGCACGTAATTAGCTGTTACAGTATCGGCACCATAAACACCATTCACAATTTCAGCTTTCATGCTTGCCTTTTCGCCTTTATCAAAGAAAAACTGCAAAATATACCGAATTTTCTCTTTGTTGACTTCCATTTTTAACACCCTGTAACTCACAACTAAATGGAACAAACAAAAAAAAGCAAAATAATTTTTTTAGTGTGAAATGTCATCTTGACAATGAGCATAAATTTGAAATTGTTTGATCGACACTTCACGAGATATCGACACTACAGTCCTCTACCGAAAAAATAATGGATTTCTTTTTCCCCAACCTAATGTTTCATATGATTATCAATAAAATATATTTTCAAAGATTGATTGAAAACTAATCCACACTAAGACGGAATAGTAATTAAATAGTTATTTTTCAGCTTAAATTTTTTTGCTATATTTTGCGGGTAAAAAAATATCTAGAACTCGAGAAATATAAAATTATCCTAATTCTAAATTTAGCTTATATACTCCAGATTTCATTGGCTTCACCATAAGAGGATTTAATAGTATTTTCACTTTTGAAAGAAGTACGGCTCTTCCACAGAGTGTACCTGCATTTTTTTCTAAGAACGCGATGCAATATTCAAAACTAGTAATGCCGTGCACTTCCCAATCTGAGCATACTTGCATAAATTTCGGAATATTAATATAGGCTTTCTACAGGAAAGTGAATCGACGTAATTTAATAAAATCACTCTAAATTATTCAGGGGTGTAATACATTTTCTTATTTCAAGATCCGTGTTGTTTAATTTCAAACAGACCTAGCAAAATTTTCTTCTATCATTTCATTAGCAAAAACCAAACCAAAGAAGATATAGAACAAACTATTTGCACAACAACATTATTCAGACGATAAAGTTACGTACAGTAAACGATTAAAATAAAAAAATAAATAGAAAAATATATATATTTGCCACAATCCCAAATTTATACTTTTAGTAAGTAAATAAACCAAATGAGCTCAATTCATGTGACGTCATAGTCACATGATAATGATAACCACGTGTTTTAGCAAATCATTTAAAAAACGCATATGACGTCATAGTCACAAGATAAAGGCAATCATGTTTTTCCAACTAATCAGTTCATGCGCCTCGTTGTTGCCAACTTTTGCTCTTCTCAGAAACTTTCTCTCAAAAAGTGCAAATTTGTCAACAATAATAACACACATAGATAAACAAACATAACACTTTTTTCATAACATTTGATCATCTTTATCAAATTATGAAATTAGAAATTTTATCTAAGTTTCTCAAATAAAATAATAAGTACAACTAATTAAATGTCTGTTTTGAATTCAATGAGAACGCGTGTTTATCTTTATCATGTGACCGTCAAAAATTGAGCTCATTTTATGCAAACAGAAAAAAAACTGCTATATTTCCATGCACTTTCAAATAATCCAATTTTGAATTTTCATTACGATTTGGGAATTTTTAATCAAACGAAACACTTGATTTTGAAAAGGATTAAATATATTATATATTTAACAATAAACGGTTCACTTATTAAACATTCTTCACTTACAGAAACGGAAGCCAGTAATGAATAAAGAAACAAGAATTTCTTAAAAAGAGCAACTACACTAAGATGAGTAACACTTTTTGATAATCATTACGGCAATGCCATTCTCAGTAAAAAGTCGACGAAGTTTCTAAATCTGCTTTTCTCAAACATTAAGCAAAAATAAATTACCATTTGAAAAAACAAATTTGATACCATCATGAGTTAAAACCTTTTTTAATGAAGTGGTTTGGATTGTACGAATTTATATTAAGAAAGAATGTGTTTTGCAATGAGAACTAATGTCACGTATCATTTTTCAATCTTGTTCTTTTTTCTTTCCTCAGACAAGACGCGAATGAATTTTTTTTTCTAACAGGTATTAAATGCTTGAGTTTTAGATTTTAACCTGATAATATACTATGTTATGAATTAATAATTAATATTTGTATTTGGAAATGATATAATTTTTCATTTTTAATAAGTAATTTTTAAGTCTTGAAGCGAGTGTGTAAAAGTATATCCCCCCTTTTTTGATAGAATGTTTTTAAACGAAATCTTATTACTGTTTATAATACTTGCAAAGTTTCCTAACAAGATGAGACAGGCTATACTCGATTTCGATGCGGTTTGTTATTTCTTTACTTAAATACCGTATTTACTCGAATCTAAGCCACCCCCCCCATTCTTTACTCGTTTTTTTTTTTTTTTGAGAAAAAATACTAAAGAAATTTTTATAGAAATATTTAATGAGAAATAATATAACATGAACCTATGATTACTCTAACCGTCAGTATCAAGTTTCGAAAATAATTCGTCACTCCCATTGTTATTGATGACTTTGGAATTGGTACCAGAGTTGCCATTTTCCCACACGATGTCGTCTTCCGTGCCCTCCAATACATTTGTTATGCAACATTTTTTTTTACAGAATGTATTACAGAAGATTTTTAAAGAATTATTTTAAAAAATTATTAAAGACGGTTGAACATTTAAAGGGTGTTTTTTTAGAGGTATAGAACTTTAAATTGCAATAAAACAACGATGTATTATTCGATTGACATGAATTTTTTTTATTTGAAAGATAATCTTGTGGCATTACATTTCAAATATGATTTCTGGCATAGGACTGCCACGGCTGGCTCGGATGTAGTCCAATCTGGACGTCCAATTTTCGATGACTTTTTCCAACATTTGTGGCCGTATATCGGCAATAACACGGCGAATGTTGTCTTCCAAATGGTCAAGCGTTTGTGGCTTATTCGCTTACCAATGACTTTGCATAGCCCCACAGAAAATAGTCTAGCGGTGTTAAATCACAAGATCTTGGAGGCCAATTCACAGGTCCAAAACGTGAAATTAGGCGGTCACCAAACGTGTCTTTCAATAAATCGATTGTGGCACGAGCTGTGTGACATGTTGCGCCGTCTTGTTGGAACCACAGCTCCTGGACATCATGATTGTTCAATTCAGGAATGAAAAAGTTAGTAATCATGGCTCTATACCGCGCGATCCCCATTGACTGTAACGTTGTGGCCTTCATCGTTTTTGAAGAAGTACGGACCAATGATTCCACCAGCCCATAAAGCGCACCAAACAGTCAGTTTTTCTGGATGTAACGGTGTTTCGACATACGCTTGTGGATTAGATTCACTTCAAATGTGGCAGTTTTGTTTGTTGACGTAGCCATTCAACCAGAAGTGCGCTTCATCGCTAAACAAAATTCGCTTATGAAAATCGACCATTATTTTCGAAATAAAATTGCACAATTCGAAAGCGTTGTTCAGGCGTGCGTCTATTCATGATGAATTGCCAAACCAAACTGAGAATTAATCACTTGACAGCTGTTAAATTGGTCGCCATCTTGGAAAGTAATGCCAACTTAAACTTCTATACCTGAAAAAAAACACTCTGTATATGCAAAAGTTATATCATTTTGCTTACGCCACCGACGTATATTTGTTTCATTCGTGTCAGTTATTTTCTTTCGCCGCTGCTGTTTCCTTTTTTTCTGCAAACAAACTGCCTCTCTTTTCATGCTTGCGTCATAGTGAGCTCGTCATGGTGCTATTAGCGATATACTTGATGTTTAGGTGATTAAAAGATAGCGCACACAAACAAAATTTTTTACGTATGAGCAGACAACAATGTTTAGGATAGACTGAATACTGGAGATAAACTGCGGAATGGGATTTATCATCGATGCAAATGGTCAGAATGGACAGTTACACTTCTCCTTTTGAAAAAGGTGGAAACTCAATTTTCCCCATCCAAGAAATGTCTTGCCTTCGATTCTAAGCAGCACTCGATTTTCAGTAGCATTGACACTGGAAAAATAGTGCGGTTTTGATTCGAGTAAATATGATATACCAAAGAATTAGGATTTATTAAAAAAAAAGTACAGACATTTTTTTAAAAATTTCAAATGAGCTTGAGACTTTTTGTTTTCAAAAATATCTTTGCTATAAGTATTTAATTTTCCTTTCAAACACTATATAAACTTCAAAAGTATGAAAATAAAAAAATATAAAAAAGTAAATGAGAATTTTACCAGTAAAAGAATAAGAACAAAACATTGATCAGAAGAACCTCTACAATGACAAGAAGCAACACAGTGGACAAAAAAATTAAATAAATAAAAATTTTTTTAACATTATGAGAATTTACTACTGCATCAATGTTATACTAATTAATGTGGATAGATTATTTAAACTAATAGCATAATATCTTGTATATAAACTTGAATGTTTGCATATTTGTTTGGGACTTGTACAAAACCCCTCTGCTGATTGTATCATTTCAAAATTTTAGACGGATTTTTGCTGGTGTTTCAAAGCAACAAAGTATTATTCCACCAAAATAATAATAATAATAATAAATATATAAAAATAAATTCATTTTTAGTTAACTTTTTTCTAAGCCCCCTGCTTAAGAAGAATGGATTTTTTTACACACGAAGTCGTCAAATGTTTCGTAATATCCAGTCAATAATGGAAAACCATTCCCACTCATTTTTAGAAAACTATTACTGTATTTGGCGACATTTTTCGATTTGGCAACGCTTAAGAATGAGTCTCGCGCATATTAGCACCCGGGAAAAAGGAGATGGGTGAGTGTGTTATAGATAAAAATTCTCGTGTTTCCGCTATTAGACTAATTTACTTGAAATTTGGCAAGAATTTTTCTTTTCTTGAGTAGATATACGATAAGAACGGTTTTTGCTGATAACGACTGCCAAGGGAAAGTTTGTTGGGAGTTAGAGGCAAAATCACTTTTCAATTACTAAAGGCATGAAATTTAGCACGTATGTTTCTTTTGTTGAGTAAAGATCTTCTATGAACGAGTTGTACAGAACACAACTTCCAGGGGAGGGGGAGTTACGGAGGCTTTAGAGAGACAAAAAGAACCCCTCCCGTTTTTAAACTATTAGACCTACATACATGAAATTTAGAAAACATGTTTTTTTTTTTTTTGAGTAGAGATTCGCTATGGAAAGGTTTTATTGAAACCGACTTTCAAGGAGGGGAGGTTTCGACTCGTAAAAGATATACTTTTGTTTCAATAATTCAAGTTCTGCTCTTATTAAATCAATAGGTGAGGGCTATAAAAATGTTTTTGAATGCAATCGAAGTTATACTGATAGAACTCAGGTAACAATAACTTTAAAATTTTACATATAGTCATACATTATCATGAAATACCCAGCGAAGCGAGTGGATAACAGCTAGTATCAATTCTTGTTCTTTATTTAACTGTGTCGTGATTTACTTAAAAGAACAGTAATGAAGAAGAATGTATCCAAAAATTTACTCAAACCCTTAATTAAGAGTAAACTGTTCGAAAAATACTTCTTCATTAATTCGATAAGTTTCAGAACTCATTATAGTTAACGAAAGCCTAACGACTTTGATGCCATTCTTCATAGCCTTTGGACAAAGAATCACAATAGCCTGCCGAAGTTTCCTATTCAGCAAAATTGACTCTAAGGGAGGTTGACGATCAATCAGGAGGAACTGCAATTTCGGCTACTCTCTGCTCTGGGCCGATCAATAGGAAGCACCTCTTTTCTCCTTTTCAGGTTTGGGCACGAATTTGAAACAAGCCTCAAGTGGACTTGGAATTTTCCCTTTTTTGAGTGGGAAGAAATAATTAGGTTTGTTTTTTTCCTACAGTTTTTCTTTTTTTGAAGAGTTTTCATAATGGTGAATGACATGTTTCATTAAAATGAGATTGTGAAAGTTCTGCGTTTATGCTGAGATACTTGTAAGTTTTTTCCCCCTCGATGAAGGTGTAATTAGATTTTTGTGGAAATTTTTGTGTTTCTCATATTTTTCTGATAGCTTGAAAAGGTAGTGCTTCCTTTCATTTTTAAAACTATCTTCGACGGAAATTTAATCTAGAAAGAAATAGAATGATACTTATAAGTTTTGATATTTATACTAAGAAAATATACTGAGAATCTTTCTCCAATGTTTCTTGAAGACCAAGATAATTAGCTTTGAGCTTAAGCTTAGGTTCAGGACGAAATAAAACAAGTCAAGAAAAATTTCAGTCTTTTTTTTTATTTATTCGTTTTTAGTTGCTTACATATTCCTTCTGGTAAATTATTGTGAAGCATTGTTGAAAAACAGCAAGAAAAGTATGGAAGGGTTTTCTTTTTAATATCTTTTCATGGATTGTTCAAATTATTATTTGTCCACCGTATTTTTTCTTCTCTTTCTTTTACTGACAGGAAATTTTCCTAATTTTTTTTAATTTATGGAGTTATACAACGAAAACGCACCAAAAAAGTTTTAAAAAATTAAAATATAAGAAATATTGTGAATTGTTTAATAAAATGATAAGTGTGGTAATAATAAATGTGGAACCCATTTTTGTGGAAAGCGCTTTTTTTACGCAAAAAGAAACAGTGGGTATTCAGAGTTCAATTAATTTATTTACTTTTTATATTAAACTTTCTTCCTTTCATGATAACTATTTAAATTAATGAAATGTGTTACATTCAAATAATTAATTCTTCCAAGCAAGAAATTTAATTAATTTTAATGCATTTGAAAAACGTTATTTGTTTAAAAAAATAGAGAGGTACAGTACATTTATTTTTAAATTACAACTATTTAAATTTATCAAATGTTAAAAATTTAAGAAATAGATAAATCATCTGTAATCTAGAAATATCTGAAAATGTAATATATATATGTGTTATGGTGATACTCGGGTACTATGCATACCATGCTCATTTTTCGTGAATTTTCCTCGAATGTATTTCGGAATATTTCATCATACTGCTACTGGTAGGCTTTAAGTTTAACTTTTTTTTTTACTACAAGTGAAATTCTATACTTTTATATGTAATATCTGTTTTGTTCTGTAGCCTGTGTTTTTTTGCTATTAGTAGCTATTTTCTTTTTCTATCTCGGATTTGCAAGGAAAGAATTTGTGTTTCCTTTTCCTCTATGGCAAAGAATCTGCTGTTTTCCAGCGTAGGACTTGCGTATATGCATTCTATTTTTACTATTATAAGATCATTTTAATTATTAGAAATTCTAAAGAATTACCATTAAGTGATATTCAATCGCATCCCACCAGAATATTTCACCCATTATAATCTATTGTAGGGGCGGGCAAACAGCGGCCTGAGAATAGTCTGACAAACCAAATAGACAGGAAATCTTCTCCCTTTTAGGATCAACAAATATTTGTTAGCAAAGTTTTTCTTGCATGACGATCAACAAGAGTAAACATAGATGCAAGTTGGTTCACATTAATTTGCAGTATGTGAGGAGAATTACAACAAGCAATCTCACTCCCCTTTTTTTAAATGTAGAACAGTGTGACGGGTCTTTATCGCGCCTTTCACTAAATCCTCTTGGGGAATCTTTGGGGTCAGAAAAGCATTTCATTCCAACCAACTCAAGAAGAAAACGCGATATGCAGATTAGAGAATGATTATATATATTGGAGCTTTTGCATTCGCGAGGAAGTTAGAGAAGTCTTAGAGAGATCGACTAGAGGTCTTAGAGAAGTCGGCTGGAGGCCAGAGAGTATTATAGGAGCCATATAGAAGTCGGTTTGAAACCAGAAAGTTGCATAGTAGACGTGTGACGGGCTCACGCGTCTTTTCTTTAACATGTCCTTTGGGTTCTTTGAGGCCAGAAATAATGGCAACTCTTTTCCAACCAAATCCAAGAAGTGAAGTGTGAAAGAAAGATGCAAATTAAGAACCTTTTAAATATCAGAAGTTAGAGTAAGCGCAAGGGCAATTGATGGCAAGTAGAGGAATGTTAACATAGTTCGTGATACAAGAGTTGTGACGAATCTGTACGGAACCTTTCCACTAATCTTCTTAGGCGTCTTTTTGGGGAATATAAATTCGCGTATATTTCCAATCAACTCCAAGAAGATAAACGGGGTATGCAAAGTAGATAAGGTATTTAAGTCGAGCGTTGTAAGCTAGGAGTCATGATGAGGAAGACTACTGAGCCACAGCAACAGTAACCTCAATCTTAGAGGATTCCAGGATATTAAGATAGTGAAGACGTCGTGCTGCTATTCTACTGAAGAACGAGAAAGCTTATATAACCAGCGGTAAATATAATTTATGTACGCTTAAAATACGCGTTAGTTTAGTCAAATTAGTTAAAGTTAATGAAAGTTAATAATTCGAGTACGTGTATTTCTCGGACCTCCTATTTCGATAGACCTTACTTGATCTTGAGCGTAATTATTAATTAGTTGCATAATTCGTAATTTAATTTAATATAAAAGGTAAATTCCCTCATTTGACGAAACATAAAAGTATTATATGTTATTAGAGTTTTTTTTAGATTTGAAATAATAAATAATTATTATTATTATACAAAATGGCTCTTGGTGATTCTTTGCCTCAAATTAATCTTGGTGTCCAGAGTGAGACCCAGGGGGGGGTCTCCACAGAGTGAAGAAGTTGCGGATAACGTTACCCACCGAATAAGTAGGAATTATACGTGAAGAGATTTATAGAATCAAGGTGTATACCATTGCATACAAATTATCGCAAGACCTCATCCAAAACTAGTATGATCGTTTACTGATACTACAACAAGGTAGGATTGATTATTTAATATTAGGATCAGTGATTGTATTAGAATTGAGTTTAGGCGATTCAGTTATTGATAGTAGTCCGAGTTAGATTAAGTCGTAATTATAAATATATTGTGTGTAGTGTATTTTACCATCGTAGATTCTCTCACATAAATTATTATAATCTAATTTGTTAAAGGTTTAAGTTGAATATCTTAATAAAGTCATATTAAGAGAATGTTTCTTTCTAGTTCTTTCGTTAATCCTACGCCTCTAGCTTACGCTGATACTCAAAAAGATATTCACCCTAGGGGGAGGGGATTATCACAGCCGGATCAAGACAGATAATAATATATAGTACATATAAAGCTTGGTGACTGATCGCCGTGGAATATCGGTAAGCGATACATTACTAATCTTTAATTATAGAACGGACTCTAGATAGTTTAAGAATCAGCTATAGATAAAGATTCTGAGGTTAATTTATTATAAAGATAGTGAGTAGGATTTAATGTGCTATTTGCTAAGAATTGCTAATTGCGTCATATCACTCCTGATCGTTTTCCTCTAAGACTTGTGTTGCATTGCTTAATACAAATTGAGATAATAATAAACTAGATTCATTATGGAAGGTTTGAGTGGTCAATTTTTTATCCCTACAAATCTAGGTCACGTGGATGAGAAGATGATACCCCCGGCCAGGGAGGTATCACAAGGATACATCTGTCTCATTAAACTCATCCTAAAATTAAATGATATGAAAGGACAATATGTACAAATTGCATAAAACTCCCACTATTTTATTTAATATATTTATTGATTTTCGGTACAATTTATACCCTTTTCCTTCTAATTATTGCAATCATTTCAAAAGGTGCGGTTCTCTGGTATCCTCCGCTTCCACAATGCGGCTCTCCAGCCAAAACAATGGGCTCAATTCATGTGACGTCATAGTCATATGATAGTGATAGCCACGTGATTTTAGCCAATCAATTCAAAAACTCATGTGACGTCATAGTCACACGATAAAAAATATCTTGTGTTTCTTGCTAATCAGTTCACGCGCTCCGGTGTTGCCAAGTTTTGCTCTTTGCAGAAACTTTCTCTTAAAAAGTACATATGTATACAAAATGCATTTTATTTAAAAGTATAAGCATAAAATACGATATTTTTTTTTAATTTTAAAAAAATCTTTTTTTTTGTGAAGAAATTTTTTTTCCTAATATTTAAACATCGTTTCCCAAATATGAAATTTGAAATTGTATCTGATTTAGAGAATAGATGTCCTAATATAGGTTTATAGCTTTATTATAAATTAATTTTGCATCATTTAAAGATATTTCTTAACATAAAAATATAAACGGCACAAACTATAACTATTTCTTCAACAAAATTTTTTTTGATAAATTAAAATTGTACTTGTATTATGCATTTTTAAACATACTTATTAAATAGACAACATAAAAAATAAGTATTTCCATTTATAATAATTACATAAAAAGATAAATAAAAATTTTAATTTGAACCTAGTTCTGCACCGCTTTACTTTCGTATCACAAAATCGTGAATATAGTGTGTGACTTGCAATTTGAAACGATTCTGAGCATTCAGTTATTAAAAAAATTATTTGCGAACTGGAAATACTTTTCATATGAGGAAAAAAATTTTTCTTTAATATGTAGAGCCAAAATCACGGAAAGCATAGTACATGCAATTTTCTCACTTCAAACTATTAATTTTCTCCAGCAATGACATTCAATAATTTATAAAATAGCTATAAGTTTATCTTTAGAAGTTATCTTTCAGATTTTTTCGTAATTCCGTAAATGTTCATAATTCTGAAGATGTTCGTCAAATAAGGTCCATTACAAACTCATCAAATTCTATCTACTCAAAATTGACAAATTTGTAGAGTACTGCAGAGTGACATTGAGTACCACATGTGGCACGCGTGCCATAGGTTACCGACCCCTGATCTATCGCATTAACGTTTAAGAGGCGCGAATGAAAATAAAGGACTTGTATTCTGTTTTGTTCATACTCATACACAATTTTTTGTTATTAATACTTCACTGCAATGAGAAAAAAATAATATAGAAACAACAAAAAACCGAGTATCTTTCTCAGGAAAAGTCACGTAAAAGAGCCAGTTCCAAAGAAAGAATTGCTTCCGAGAATGAAATGGGATAAATTCACCGAAAAGTCGATACCTCACTCTAACGAGAGCTTCGGAGGAATTCTTTTGAAATGAATATTCAGATTCAAAAAAGATAAGGATAAGAGAGAGAGACACTGAACTTCATTTCGAAAAACGTAAAAATTTTGTAAGAAACTAAACGAAAATGGAGTTTAAGATTTTGTCTCCATTTAAAGGTTTCAAAACGATTGAAAAGGAATCAAACCTTAAAAAGGAAAAACAAGCATTAAGTGCATCTGAATAATTAAAGTAATTAAATTATTTTAATTAGCGTATCTTTAAGCAAATAAATAGCATTTTTGAGAGCATGGCTATATATAAATGGTCTCAGAAAAATTCAACATTACTTCAATAAAGAGAGGCTTAATTTATTTTTGCTCCTAAAAAAACTTTAAGAAATTAATTGCTGCTACGAATTTTAAATTCTTGTCTTACACATTTCAAACTCAGTAATTATTAAACCGTGGTATCTTTAAAGAATTGTTTTTCCTCAAGATAAAGTACAAAATGTACAATTAATGAAGAAGAAATTATAAAGCTGATATTTAAACTTAAATCAGTTTATTAATTTTAAAAATATTTTTTTTCTGTGTCAATTCATTATTGTCTACGCCAAAAACTTTCAATTTTTGACTTCTTTTAAACAATTCTTTTGAATAATATACGTTTGAAAAACCTCATAAAACTATTTTTTGATTACTGCTGAATACAAGATAAGAAGGTACAAAGAATTATTTCCCCTCAAGATTTCAAGTATTTACAGAGATAAAAATTTTCGGTACTTACGTATTATCGTAACCTATTGGCAGCATTTTATGAAACGAAGCATCTAATTGCCAATTCAGCGCGTACGACACATAGAAAATCGGGGTTGCTAACTTGGTGAGTTATTAATAGAGTTGGCGATTGTGGTGATTATACTTAAGTATTAATTTTTCTAAAAGTAACTTTGGATTGCTTAAAAATGTTTTGTAAAAATCAATATTTTTATCGTCAACATGAAATGAGCCAATTTCAGAGCGATTACGTGATAAATGCAATCACGCGTTTAAGGTTGAATTTAAAGCGGATAGATTTTCGCTTGTAATTTCCAGCTACAATTTCAAATTTCATATAATTGGGTAAAAATGTCTAAGTATTCAGATTTTTCAAAATAAAATTCTTAAATAATGTAATCAAACATATTTTGTTTACATTTGTGTGTGTTACAATTGTTGACAAAAATATATACTTTATAAATGAAAGCTGATTTAAAAAAACAGTTGGCAACAGTGAAGTGCATGAAACGATTGACTTGAAACACATGATTGCATTTATCATGTGTTTATGACGTCACATGAATATAGCCAAAACAACTGATATTCTTATGTAATTCTATCTAATTTGTACCAACTTATGTTCACACTCATGGACAAAAAAATTAGTGCACCAAGAAGGAGTCGTCAAAATGAACCGCGCGAAATTTTACGTACGTAATGACTACTTTGATACAAGTAAGTGATTAGAAAATCGAAAAAAAAGGATAATTTATTTCAGAGAAAAAGGCAAAAGAACGGAGGATTTAATACACTGTTGAACCTCCTCTAGCGCCAATGCACGATGCGATACGATCGGGCATTGTGGCATACAAGTTCTGTATGATGTCTTGGGACACTTCGTTCAGAATTGTGAGATGTCCAACTCATCGTCCCAAGTGATCCCAGATATGCTCGATTGGAGACAAATCTTGAGATTGGGCAGGCCAAGGAAGGGTAGTAACAGTGAGGATGTCTCTTGTGACATCCTTACCGTGTGAGGCCGAGCATTGTCTTGTTTAAAAATGGCTCCTGGGAGACGTTGCATGAGTGGCAACACATGTGGTTGCAAGATGTCATGGACATACCGCTGGGCTGTCATGGTGCGACACATCAATACTAGGGGTGAACGTGTATTGTAAGCAATGGCACCCTATACCATCACACCAGCTGTGGGAGCGGTGTGTCGCTGTAAAGCAAAGGCAGGATTGAGGCGATTATCACGGGGTCTCCACACACGAACACGATTGTCATCATTGCTGAGATTTAATCTGGATTCGTCGCTGAAAACGACCTGGTTCCATTCCGCTGCAGACCAGTTTCTTCGTGCCCAGCACCACTCCAAACGGAGGCGTCGATGGGTGGGCGTCAAGGGCAACACACGTAATGGGCGTCGCGATCCCAAGTGTCCTTCAGCCAGGTGCCTTCGTATTGTTCGAGAAGACACAGGGGCCCCTAATGAAGGTTCTACCTGTGCCTGGAAGGCGGTTGATGAAACAGTTGGCTGTACGTGTACATTTTTTTACGATGCGGTGGTCTTCTGGACGACTGATCTGTTAAGGGCGTCCTGAGCCTGGCCTTCGTGTAAATGACATCTCTCGGATGCACTGGTCCAAACACCTCCTCAAAGCACAATCAGAGCGACCTAATTCACGAGTTACTCACCTAGCTGACCACCCAGCTTTCATCATGCCGATGATTCTCCCCCTCTCAAACTGCGACAGCTGCTCATATTGACTTTGAAAACGGCATGTCTACCTCAGCTCTTCCTTTGTAAACGATTCAGCACACTCAATAAGCTTTGATTACCTGTTTTATACTCCACGGAGAACGATGTTAAACGTCCTCTACCGGCTATGCGTAAAGCGCAATCACACTGCATTTCTAATCATTTGTATATCTCGCTGACATGTACCTTCATGCCAAGTTTCGTTACGATCCCGCAATTATTTCTTGGTGCGCTAATTTTTTTTGTCCATTAGTGTAATTAGTTCGAAAATAAATGAAGAAAATTTGTTCAATTTTTTTTAAAAAAATGAATAACAATTAATTGGTTATTATTTTTATCTACCTACGGCAGAATTATTAACACAGAAAAAATATTTTTATATAAATACTTTTAGTAAGCTTTTCTTTTAAGATAGGAAAATTTTCATAGACCTCATACCTTTTTTTTTTTTTTTTTTTTACATTTCTACTCTCAGAAATTCCATTTTCACTGACCTTTTCTTGATGTAGTAAATGAAGAAAAGATATTGAACCAAACATAATACGTGAAAAGGTTTTAAAATTTATATATATATACAAATATAGTTATGTATTTACAAATAAATATATATTTATATATATTTACTTTTCAGTTTTTTAAGTACTGAGAGTCTCATATAAAATTCTATTTTTAGAAGTTTCTCAGGAAAATGTGAAGGAAATTTGGAAATCTCCCTCAGTATTCAGAATGCTCTAAAAATACAAAGGAGATTATAATGGCATTTTCAATGAAAATTGAAAGCAAGAAAGTTTTTTTTTCTTTTATGTTGATAAAACAGTAAGGATGAAATCGATAAATTCAAGTAAGCAACGGATTTATTTATTTTAAAAAGTATACAGCAGATTATAATGGATTTCAAACTTATTGGCTGTTTTCCAAAAACGTTTCGAAGTATTTAGAAGTCTTAAATTACATTAAGATGAAATCATGATATGTACACTGGTGTGCAAAAATTAAGGACGAAGTAAAAAAATTAGCATATCAGCTGAACGAAGAGGCAGAGCGGAGAGAAAGACCAATCAGGAGATTAAGTAAGGTGATGTACGGTAGCACATGCGCAAATATGCAGGTAGACGTAATGGGGGAGTGTCTGAGTAGTATAAAGCATGTTGTCGGTGTAAGATCAGTATTTCTGGCAAAGAGATTGCACGCCGTATAGCAGTTAAAATCACACCGAGTTGCTGCCTCAGCGAGAAATGGTGAATAATCAATCTGTTAGACGACATCTGGATGCTTTTACCCGAGGTCGAATCATTGGGAAGTTGGAGGAAGGCCGCAGTGTGACAACTGTGGCTTCAGAATTCGGAATTGCTCACAGCATCGTTTCACGACTTTGAAGACAATTTCAAACTACAGGAACAGCTATCCGGGGGTTCAGTAGTGGTCGTCCACGAGGACCCATACCCGCAGATGACCGGTACATTGTCTTACAGGCCAGAAGAAACAGGCGGCAGACAGCGGGAGAAATCGCTAGACACACGACACAGGCGACTGGACGACCGATATCGCGTTTTACCGTGGCCAGAAGACTGCACGGTGGTGGTCTGTTTGCACGACGCCCTGTACGGTGTGTACCTTTAACGCCTGCCCATCGGTTGATTGATTGATTTAATATTAACGTCGCACTGTTCAGCAACATGAGGGCTTTTGGCGACGGACCACGTAATTTTGAACCATGATCAAGTGACGTGGACGACACCTGAGCTGGCACCCACCTCTCCTAACTACCACACCACACCAACGGGAGGACGTTTCAGCTCTCGACAGATTTAACGTGCATCGCTGCCCTACATGGCGGGTCTTTAGTGGTACTGAGCTCGAACCCGTGACAAAGTAAGCCACGGTCCGATACCCATACCACTCGGCTACCGCGGCCACCGCCTGCCCATCGGAGAAGGCGTTCTCTGTGGTGCCGGGAACACCGGAATTGGAGAGACAATGAATAGGGACGAGTACTCTTTACAGATGAGAGCAGATTCAGTTTGAGTAGCGATTCTCATCGCATACTCATCTGGAGAGAGCGGGGAAGCCGCAATCATCCCTCGAAAATCATTGAAAGGGACAGGTATGGAGGTCGCGGTGTTCTCGTTTGGGGAGGCATCATGCTTGGTAGTCGTACAGACCTTCACATCTTCGACGCAGGTTCAGTCAACGGGACCCGTTATTGTAACGAGATTCTTCTTCCATATGTGCGTCTTTTTAGAGGCGCTATGGGTCTGCAGTTCCTTTTCATGGACGACAATGCTCCATGTCATCGCACAGTAGCTGCCGAACAGCTCTTAGAGAGTGAGGATATTGAACGTATGGATTGGCCGGAACGATCTCCGGATCTCAATCCCATCGAGCATGTATGGGATTTTCTAGGCAGACGCTTGGCAGCTCGTACCTTACCACCAGTAACGATTCGGGAGCTTCGATTGGCGCTGCAAGACGAATGGGCAGCAATGCCTCAACAACTCATTGACACCCTCATTCTCAGCATGGGCAGACGCTGTGAAACCTGCCTAGCAGTCAGGGGAGATCATATCCCCTACTAAAGACCGGATGTTTCTTGCTGGACACCCATCACAGGGATGTTTCGGCCTTCAGTCGCATTGCGCTCCATGCTACTTTTTCAATCAAGCTTCTTTTTATCCCTCTGATTTCTCTTTTAGTAAGTGTTGCTTACATTACACATGTCCTTACGTATTGGGGATCTTACGGTATTAAATGTGTTGATTTGGAAAGCTTTTGTACAAAGTTATATTGAAAAAACCGTCTCGTCCTTAATTTTTGCACACCAGTGTATCTACGAAAGGAAAATTTTAATATTTATTTTTGGAGGAATTCAGGAAAATTAAATGTGGCGAAGAAGATCAAATTTAGAGCTCTATCAATTATATAAAGAATCTGACATTGCTAACTTCATCAAATCACAACGAATTAAATGGGCAGGTCTCGCTGTCAGAATGGACGAAGACCGCACCACTAAAAAGTCTTCAATGCCCAACCAATTGGCATATGGAGAAAGGGCAAGCCAAATCTTCGATGGATTGATCCTAGAAAAAGATCTCAGAGTTTTGAGAACTAAGACTTGGAGAACACTAGCAATAAGAAGACTGGCCTGGAAAAGGTTTCTTGAGAAAATCAAGGCCCACCCTGGGTTGTCGAGCCACTGACGAAGGAAATTAAGTTAAGCGATAACGCTTTTGGAACAATATATAATGCAGATAATAGATAATGTGGGCGATAAAGATTAATATAAATTATTATTTGTAGTTATAATGAATGAGATTTGACATTTTTATCGATAATAGTGTTTCACTTTTTTAAAGGAAATTTATTCAGATTTTTATACAGTACACACATTTGTTCTGTGGTGGAAAGACAAAAAGTACAGTCTTTATTCGTGAGTATCATATTAAAACTTAAAAAAAGAGCACCCTGGATCATAACAAGATTCTTATTTTCATGCACATTTGATTTCAATTACAAACAATGCGTGATTTACATAAGAGCTTGAAGTAATGATGTTATCGGTAAATTTTAAGTGCCAATGACGCTCAGTTGGGCAGAGGTTGCTTTTCCATGTTGGGGGCTGATAAAATGCTAAGATTTTTTTTTATCACAAATAAAAGAAGGGCTTGTTAAAACTTGAAAAAATTTCAAAACTTGGTGTGTAGCTTTTTATAAAGTGAAAAACCGGTTAATTAGTTTTTTTAATCAGGTATAAAAATAAATAGATCATTGCTTTATATATGAATAAAACCTACTTTAAATATAGTGGAGCTTTAAAAGAAGAAAAATAAATAAAAACATATAACGCCTTAGTTAAGAATCAGAATTCCTCTTTAAATAAAAATTATATAAATTTAACAAAAAAACATAACTTTATTATTTATATTTCATAACGTGAAGCGAATAGAAAGGTTACGTAAAATAAAACTTAAAAATCGTGTTCTTAAATAAAATGATATTTAAGGAAATCTAATACACATTCAACAAGTCCTATTTCATAGACGAGCGTAGTATGATAGTACAGAAATAACCGCCGATCGAGACAAAAAAAATTCTTTCAATATCTGTTAATATTGTTGAAAATAACATAGATTTTTGTTGCCTTTTTAAATTTATTGACACATTCAAATTCCACTTACTTTTTGCTATATAAAGTTTTTTTTTAATTTACTATTTAAACATTGCTCGTATATTCTCATACAATGCATACTTTTTCTCATTTAATTCGAATTTAAATAAGCCACAATAAATCTACTGGAAGAATAACAGTAGAAAAATAAAATTATCGCTTGAAAATATTTATATAAATGACTTTGGATTTAGGATAATTAAAATTAGAACTGGTTTGCAAATCCTAATGAAAGGCTTACAGAACAAGACCAAGTGTTCTGTTGTAAAGTTCAGAAAATGAGGTGAATTATAAGAATGTGTTTAAGGAGACAGGCAATTAAAAATGAAGACGTTTTGAGTGAGTGAGTGAGGGTTTATTAATATCGCACTTTGAAACAACACGAGGGTTATTGGTGACGGGCCTCGTAATTTTGAATCTCGAACAAGTTACGAGGACGACACCTGAACTCGAGCCAGCTTCATCAGGACTCGATAACACCGACCACGAGTACGTGACCTTGACAACTAGGCTACCGCGACGACTCTTTGACGTTATGAACCTTGGTTGCTGAATTTTAAAATGATTTTATTAAATTTGAGCAAGATTATAATTTGTTTAAAAAAATAAAACAAGTTGAATCTGAAACCGAATGTTCAGAGTCGAAAGATTTGTTTGTATTGGCAGCTGTGTTTCTTCCGATATTTTCTCATATATCACTTGATAATAACCGTAACTATATAAAAGGGATACGAAAATAGGATAAAAAGACAAAACACAGCCAATCCATTCATCATGTAGAAACAATTACCGTGTTAAGGTATCGGGTTTCAATTAATCAAATCTTTTAAACGGAATTCTTAATAAAACTTCAAAATTCTACGACTGATATAAGCTATGAGAAATCCAATGCCATGTATTGAAGAAATAATAACATCCATGCTATTTTGTAAAAAAAAATGTAAAAAAAATTAATCAAACAATTATGAAATAAATCTGTTAGATTTATCCTATTTTTTCATTGATAATTCTATCGATTATTATTATTATTTAAATAAGGATGATATTTTTACATGCACATCTATGCTTTCCATCGGAAGTAATGGTCTTTAACTTCATTAAATGACTTTTTCAACCTTGAACCACTATTTAAAGATACTAAGATAATCATTACGAGTTGATTTTATTGTACATGAAAAAACGACACGATAAGACAATACAACTGGTCCAATATGCGAGACATAAAACGAAAAAGAAACGATACAGAGGACGAAATGAGGTAACTAGATATGAAAAATGCCTGGTATTAGGAACGTGTCAATACGCCTGTATTTATTCAGCAGGTGTATGCTTATGTACATCTGGTGCAGATTCCGTGATACCAGGCTATAGGCTTCTGTGATCGGAGAGTATGTTTTCTAAAAGACATTTCATTCCAATTGTCAAAGTTCATTCCAGTCACGAAACTAATAATTTTGTATGAAAGTTTCTTTTACCGATGCATTGGCAACACGAGAGATGCATTACAAATATTTTTTTTAAGTTTATCCCGGTCTGCGAGTGCCTCGGATGTAATATTCTAATTTGTAAACAAATATTTTTGACGTTTTCGAATTTTTATAAGAAATCTTTCCTGTTAAATGTGTTTCTGTGAAAGTATTTTCTGTGATCTTATGTTGTGAAAGTTTCATCCTGTCATGAAGTTAACAATTATTTTTTAATGTGAGTGTAAAAGTTTCTTTTTGGAAAAAATGGCAATATGAAACGATTTTATGCCAAATTTCTTGTCTGTCGTACGCGTTCTTATCTTTACTTATTTATTATAAATATATATGCATTTAACATTATTATTAAGCGTACAAATGATTAATATTGTACGTATATATATTAAATATATCAATATAAATAACACATATTTCAGACCTACAAAGTTGAATTTTCTCTTCTTTTACACGATTTTTTTAAAATGAAATGATGCTCTTCATTTCACCTCTTGGTATATTCTAGGTATAATTGCAAAGCTCTACTCCTTTTTATAATATACGTCATATATTTTCTTGAGGAATGTATATATCATTTATATACATGTACTTAAAACACGTTGTTGAAAACAGCTTAAAAAATGCCTTACAAAATGAAAACCATAAATTATTTTCACACCCACACAATCAAGATACTTCCAACCTACACTGCCTCAGATAATATTCTTTATAGCACCTAGTTTTGTTTTCAAAATAACGTGGAATGAATAAAAACGTCTTGTATAAAAAAAACTCTGTGTTATATTAATAGCATAATAATTTTTAAATATTAACTATTGCTTTACGTAAAAGTATAATTTCATTTTCTCTACAGTTGATGTTATTTTTTTTCCAAAATTAAATAATTAAATAATATATTAGAATATTATTCTTGATCAAAATAATTCAATGGGCTAAATTCATGTGATGTCATAGTCAGATGATAATGACAAACGCGTGTCTCTAGCCAATCAATTCCAAAATTCATGCGACGTTATAGTCACACGATAAAAGCAATTATGTGTTTCCAGCTAATCAGTTCGTATGCTTTGCTGTGGCCAACTTTTGCTCTTGGCAGAAACTTTCTCTTAAAAAATACATATTTGTCAACAATAACAATGCACATAGATTAACAAAATGTAATTTATTTAATAGTACATCCATAAAATAAGAATTTTTTTTAATTTTAAAACCTTTTTGAAGAATTTTTTTTCGTAACATTTGATCACACATCTTATACCCAATATTTCAAATTTAATTTTATTTAAGTTTTACAAATAGAACAACAAGTATAATTAGCTTAATGTCTGTTTTGAATTTAAATGGAAAATTTGTGTTTGTCTTTATCAGGTGATCGTCACGAGAATTGAGTCCATTTAAAAAGGTGATAATACTTTTTAAATAAAACTGTATATGAAGAAAATAAAGCTGTAAAAAAGATGGAATTCCTGGAATATTAATAAAAAAAGAGAAGTTTATTTTTTATTCATACCAAATGAAAAACAATCTTCATTTCGCCATTATTTGTTTTTATCTTTTGTTTTGTATTTAAAAAAGTGAGATACGAAACGCAGTTGCATGAATAATTCGATATAATTAGACAAAAATAACGTTCTTTATCATATGTTTAATTCACTAACGAGATTCGCAAACTGCTTAAGTTTCAAATAAAAAGAAAAAGGATTTTCCTTCCCATTCATTTTTTTTTTGTCTCAGTGATTAAATTTCCAAGAGTTATTTTTTTTCTATTGATTTTTTCCCCTGAGATATCAAATGAATCGAATAAGTTAAAAACATTTCTCGGTATAATACAATTCTTAAAACACATAGAAGGTTTTACAATCATGCTATACATTTTGTTTTTCTAGTAATTAATCATTAAAGTTTTTGAAACTTAACAATAATAAAAGCAATTAAAAATATACATCCTTATTTTTTTGAAAAATTGAATTTAAGAGGCTTGATTACTTTTACAACTGAAAATATTACAAAATCAATAAAAAACACATATCTGCATTTACTTGAGGAGCATTTTCAATTAATTGCAGAGAATATTATTATTCACATATCTTCTGAAATTAAAAATGTTATTGATTGAATTACAAATGTATTTTTGTAAAACTGGAGTAATATATTTAACAGAAGAAATAATCTTTTTTTGTCAATACAAATTTTTGAAAAATGCTTAATATATAAATAATGTATATAATATAACTACATAAGTAAAGCACAGAGATCAAGGCATAACATTTTAATCGAGCTATAGTTCCAGAATTTTCGATAAGTATACTATTGAAACTGATTAGATTAAAAGATTAAGTACATTGTTATGTTGCCATTTTAAAATTACCAATCTTTGATAGCAAATTAAAATCGTTTTTCGATTGAATAGGTAAAGATTTAATATTTATGAATGTAATTTATTTAACAGTAATACAAATTACTCTACAAATAATAAAAAGTATCCTCTATAACCTAGAAAGAAATACTAATAAACGGTATTTTAAAACAGGCCATTTTAACTACGATGGTAGCAATTATCACAAAACCCCCTGTAGTCATATTTTCATTTTTTTTTCTTTTGTGTAATTGAATCAGTTTTTTTACTCAAGTTTTTGGTATCAAATATAAATGAAGAAAATTCTTCTAAATAGGTTATGAAATTATTTTTAACGATTAATTCTGATGTCAGAAACATATGATTTACATATTTACGGAATTCACTCGAATCTCTAAGCACACTTTTTTTTTCTAATATTAATGGTATAATGTGAATATGAATATGATATTCAAACTTAAGGGCAAAATTACGTTTTTTGTTTCAGTAACTGAAAACCACGTTTTGGGGACCAGCTCAGGTGTCGTCACTTGACGGTGGTTCAAAATTACGAGGTGCGTCGTCAATAGCCCTCGTGTTCTTTTGGAGTGTCACATTAATAAAAACAAAGTAAAAGTTTTTTTAATGTAGTATTTTTTTAACCTAAAATATGTTTTCTCCTCAATGGTATTTTCGCGCGAAATAAAAATACATTTTTTTAAGGTACCCGAACACGTCGAAATAGCCAAATTAGGTCAAAACACATATTGGATAAAACTACATTTCGCCTTTACAAATCATACTTTGTATTCTTTTTACGTTACCTAGTGGTCAAGTTGCAATAATTTTTATACAGTAAGAAAAATCGGAAAAGGGTCTTTAATCCTTTATCTACCGCATTATGATTTACGGTAGTTTTTTTCATGCAATATTTTTTTTGTATAACTACATTGAAAATTAAGGGATACACATAAATAAAATACTCAACTTTGAGAAATTTAATCCGTTAGAGCTAATTAATTAATTAAAGAAATTCAACTGTAAAATTAATTTTATACACTGTTCACTTAAAATAAATAATTAAATTGTTTTCTAAGGTCTTCATTAACATTCAAAAATTAAGACACTTATCTTTTGACATTAACTACACTGCTGGACAATTGCTAAGGACGGATCACAAATTGCTATGTAGCTTAACATTAAGCGAGACATGAGGCCTAGTAGGATAAAATATAGTTGCCACACTGTTCAGACATTAGAATAAAGAATATTTATTGTTCTGGAAAGTACAAAAGCTGTGAAACATCTGAAAGAAAAAAAATGTTCATTTCATCTGCGTACGGAGAAATGGAACAATGCATCTAAAAGTCAGCAGGCACCTTAAAGAAAGGTACCAGTACGGGATATGTCCACCGTGGAGTGTGATGCAACATTCCACGCGTCGTACCATACTTTGCACAACATTATCCAGCAGCTGTTGAGGCAATTTATCCCATTCCTCTGTGAGTGCACGGATGATGGTGTTTTTGTTTGCCGGAGGATAGTTTCGACCAACAACTTGCCTCCCCAAAGCATCCCACACATTTTCAATGGGGTTTAGATCTGGAGAACACGCTTGCCATACGAGACGTTGAATACCCTCGCTGTCTAGACAATCCTGAACAGCGAGTGTTCGATGACATGTTGCGTTGTCGTCCATAAAAACAAATTTATCACCGACAGCACCAAGGAAAAGACGATCATGAGGAAGTAGAACTTCATCAATGTATCGTTGGCCCGTCATAGTCCCATTCGCAACCACATGTAGGCGCGTGCGGCCATTGATCATGATGCCGGCGCACACCATGATACTGCATGTCGGATATCGGTCCTTTTCCTGGATATTTTCTGGACGATAAGCAGTACCACTCTCGCGCCAGATCAGTTGGCGTCTACAATCCGATGACAGACTAAACCTACTCTCATCTGAGAATAGTACGCATGCCCAGTCCTGTTCAGTCCAATTGTGATGCTCACGACACCATTGCAAACGGGCAGTACGGTGCTGTCTGGTCAATGGGACACACACAACAGGTCTGCGTGCGTATAGTCCTCCTCCCCTCAAACGTCTGGCAACAGTTTTTCGGGAGATCTGCTTTCCTGAGGCAGCAAGAAACTGATTTGCCACCTGCTGAGCTGTGGTGCGCCTGTTCCTTTTTGCTGATAGGACGATATATCTGTCTTCTGCAGGCGTCGTACTTCTAACACGACCTCCCCCGTGCCGTCTACTACACATTCCAGTAGTTTTAAATGACTTCCACAGCCGTGAAACAACGCTGTGAGCGATATCGAACTCTCTGGCAACATCTGTTATTTTTCGCCCTTCTTCGATCTTTCCAATAATTCGCCACGCATAAAATCATCTATGTGATGTCGGAAAGACATGCCAAAAATTTTAAGTTCGTCTATTAAATCTTTCCTGTAAAACTTTGACTTGAAACAACAACTGTCCACACGCGTCAAAACCTTTAAAGCTCTTATGAACGCTATCACGTGATGAACAGACGTGGAAAAAAAATTTGCATACTCATACTTCTTACTAATATCCCACACTTATTCTAATTTTCCACATTTTGCTTCCTTTCATTTTGTGGTTGCTATGGATAATAGTGTTATCCGTCCTTAGCAATTGTCCAGCAGTGTATTTTTTCGGAACAAAAATGACAATCTTTGTAATCCGCTGAAAACGCAATTTCTGCTATAAAACTATTCGCCTTCTTCGCTAAAATGCTCATCGTAGAGCCCATCGTGCCATATATCTTGGAAGATTAGATTTAAAAAAATATTCCTGCTAAGTATCGTCAGAGTATTCGTAGAAATGGTTATTCTATGTAATTTTAAAATGAGTGGTACTTATTACCGTCGGTAGATAAAGGGTTAGGCTACCAGAAGTGGATATTTAAATTGTTCAAAATCTGTCATTGCGAGTCTGTGATCGCTCAAAATATTACAAACCTATTTTTATGAAACTTTTTGAGCCTGATTTTTATATTATTTTCTAGAGAATGTACTAAAACATTTCTTATTGTATGAATATTTTTTTGAGTTACGGCCTATTATTTAAATAATGGTCACAAAGAATGTCATATTTCTTGTAATATTTACTCGATAGGCTCTAGTAGTGCATTCTTCAGATAATTTGTTTTATTAATACACACTCTCTCTTTTACTGATATAAGTTTATTACTTTTTTTTCTCTAAATGCTTTGAAGTTTTTCAAAAATATTGCTAAAATTTCATTTACAATTGTAATTTCTGTAAAATTTTGATAATTTTTTTAAAAAATTGTTAGTTAAATAATAGTACTTATTGGTATAGATTCCTAAAAAAGCATTTATAATTTTTTTTTTATATACTGCTTTTTAAAAAAGAACTTGTAATGTGTTCGGATACCTTAAGTTATAAAAAATAGAGAGAGATAGAGCCATTTCTTTTTATACAAAAATACTAAATTGCAAAGATGAAACAAACAAAAGATTACCAAATTCGTACGAATAACAAAAAGAATAAAAATAAATAAAATATCTTTTAATGAAAATACAATTTAAGTCAGTTAATTCTCTGCAAATCCTGATTGCTGATATTTCAAGGAACTAAATAAGTAAATTCTTATTCATAAATGCCGGCCTTCATAAAGGAAAGATGAAAATGAGTATCCATCGGGGATTGAATGTGAATTTTATTCTACCCATATTTTCAAAGAAATTACTTCGTTGAATAAATTCGATCAAGACTCATGGAAAACTAATGGATCTCGATGCTGAAACTGTTGCAAACATTCTTTAATATACCTGAGCGCCCAGAATTCAATTATTTCCCCCAGGAAACATCTTTACGGCATTGCAACCACAGCTGGGAGTATCAAATAGCTGGCTTTGTGCCCATGGATGTTAACAATAAGAATTTCTAAGCCATAATGGTTTACATTCTCTTTCGATGATAACGATAAATTGTCGTCTTCATGTAAGACTTATCGCGTCTATTGACTTTTCCGAGAATAACCGGAGTACATATTAAGAAATATCAAATGTACTTTTAGTTCCTTTACAGTTTTTAAGTAAAAGGATTACTAAAAAATCGTAGCATAACATCAACAATTTAAAGAGTGTATTCCAAAAAAATTGATTGTATATAAAAAAATATACTGTATATTTCCGAATATAAGCCGAAAGAGCGCGTGTTTTCCTTCAAAAATTTATCCAAAATTCAAATTTTATATATAAATTAAAGGGGGAAAAGTTCCTGTAATTTTATACATATCACCATGAGGATGAAAATGTTGCTAAGGGGGGTAAAAGGGGTGGAATATTTTCCAATTGAGCTACTGTAAAATAAAACACTAACGGCAATAGTTTTATTTCTGGTAATCCTGTCTGAAACTATTTTTTTCAGTCGCGTCAACAAAAACAAAACACACTCACACACAAAAAATGTTGTTCATGCTTTCTACGCAAATATTGTTTGTTTGGAAAATAAGCGGGAAAAAATCATGTACGGGGCGTGATCGTCGACATATGTTTCCTGCTCTGGAGGAAAAACTCGCTGCATGGTGATCATATGCATTCATACATCCTAATGAGTGAATTTTATGAAGTATTAGAAAACTCGGATTCACACACGACTTTGAAGGATTTATATGACATTTTTTTTCTTTTAGAACTAATTCGATTTAAAACACCTAAAAAGTTAAAATATTGCAATCGTTTGCGTGTGACTAACGAAATATGTTTTTTTAAGTTCCTTTCTTAAACTACATTTATTTATTTACTTTTGGAATAACGGATGTGTTTATATACTTCCACTTTAAGAACGCTCCAAAAATTCTCGGCTAATACAAGGAAACATATAATATGTATTTTTGTACTAAATACAAAAAGATGAAAGAACTGATACCTGTAGCGCAAATTTATCTTTCTGTGTGTGTGTATTTTAAAAGCAAGTAACATTTTTTCAAACTTTGTTAAGTGTCGTAAATTACTAAAAATTAAAAAAAAAAAGGATTCGTGAATTATGTAAAAGGGAGGGACACGTGAAGTTAAGAATGCTGTGATACTTCTTAAACTTATATAGAAACTCATTAAAATAGTATATATTTTTATTACGAATAAAAAGTTTTTAAAAATGCATTTCATAGAGGGGAAAAAAAGTCTCAGAAGCCCAAGCAAAAATTGAGTCAGAACGGAAGCAAAACAACACAATTTAGATCAATTTTATTGACAATAAGTTTCCACGAGTTAAAATTATTCCTGGAATACGATTTAATCTCACTCAATAAACAACTCATCATTAATGTTTAATGGCATAAACAACATACATTTATCATCTAGACAACTCGGCATTTCATAAATTGAAAGAAATCCTATCTGTGGAAGAGGCAATTACCCGCTTCAGAATTCGCAGCTGCGTCCAATCAAAGAAATACAAGCGGGGATCATTTAAGTTTTACTACAAAAAAAATTGTTTTAGATTTCTCCTTTTTTTTCCTTCCCTCCTCTCTTTCCAATATCTCCACTCTCTGTTTCTCGTTTTTTACGTGAAAAAAAATTGATCCCAGCAAAATTAAAAGCAATAGAATTAGTGCAAAAACAATTCGAACTGTATTTCCAATTTGAACTGCATTTCCATCCTTCGACTTTTAAATATTTCATTTACTCAGTCGCAAAAAATTTCATACTGACGAAGTCGCAGGTGAAGCTCGGCTATTAACAGCTAATTTAATTTGAGAGGGCCTGAAATTTGTACAAGTAAGGAACAACATTTTATTACTCATGATCTTGACATAGAGCATGCATAGGAAGCATATAAAAATTATATAATCAACTTGAGAAACCAAAATGACAGAGCCGCTAATAAGACTTTGTAACAACAAAAAACCATCAGAGGCCTTTAATAACGAACGAAATTCTTCATTTGAATCAAAATCGACAATTGTGGTTAACATATCTGACACATCTACTAATGATGTCATCTTTGATTCAATTTGTAATAAACGTGTACGCTTGTTATCAAGTAGCGATAAATAATTGTTAGTTAATAGTTTTATTCCTGATTTCAATATGAATTTTTATATGTGAATGTACTAATTGAACGAATTTATACTGTACACTAATTTTAAATTTTTTTGGAACAAAAGTGATTTTTTTTTGTTTTATAAATATCTTGTAAGAAAATTTAGAGAGATTTTTCATCTTACTCGATTTTGTAAAATAGTGGAACATATCTCCAAATTTACCATAGACGATTTTTTACACGATTTTTTTGCACAGTTTTCTAAGGAACGTATCTACCGTATAAAAAAAGAGTTGACTGTATAATAATCCATCGATAAAATCAGCCAAAATTGGATTGAAAAAGGTTTTTATATACTTCCTAGTAATCCCCTCCCCTTAAAATCGCATATTTATACATTTTAAAAGGGATTATAATGATTTTTAGTCATCTGTAGTAGATGATAAATTAATAAAAATATTTGTGTGTTTGCAAATACTATATAAATTCTAGCAGTTGTTATTTTCGTAAAACCCAGCATGAAAAAGCAAGATTTAAAAACTCCAAAAGTAACCATTTACGGAAGTCACATTAAAAGCAACCTCAAATTGATTTTCAACTCACGTGTTGACATTAGGAATCGTGACGTAATTTACCAAAATTATTTTTCCAGAAGAGATTTTTTATTATTATGATGCACAAAGAAGGCTTCCTCATTTAAAATGAATCAACTGTACCAAGTTTAAGTGAAAAAAATAAGAAAATAAAAAGAAACACACAGCACTTTCAATTCAAGTTGAAGAGAATACGGATATTAATGTCACTTTAATACAAGAATAGAATTAAACTGACTTGATTAATGAATTTTTCCCTGTCAATTGTAAAAATAAACATCGTGTAATGATTTAAATTATAGGACAAAATGAAATTCTATTGTGATGATAAGTTTTCTATTTGTAACTGTGAAGGTAAAAAATACTAACGATCATATTTCTCATTTTTTATCCTAAATACGAGCTGATGATTTTTTAAAGGCTAATAGCGTAAGAGTTAAATCATATATTTATAGATAGAAGAGGATTTTTTTTAAAAAATAGAACTTCAGTAGAAAAATTGCTTTTAATAAAAAATCGTGGTCTTAAGGAAATAAAATATAAATGGTTTTAATCACATCTCAAGCCCAGAAAATGAATGTTGGCTTGGTTTATTTTAAGTCCATTGAGACACTCAAAAAGTTAATTGAAAATTTCTTTTTTTCCGTTTATCAGTTTCTTTATATCTCTGTTGCGACGGATTTGATATATTTTTTCTTTAGCAAACTTTACTCAGAAGAAGAAAAAGTTTAATTTTTTTCAATCCCAGTAATATTTAAAATGTTTCTTAAGGCTTTAGAAAATATATGAAAAAATTTAAATATTCATTAAATATACTTGACATAATAATATATTTGTCTACATTTATTTATCAATGTTCCTTCCTTCTTCAAAGCAAAGGCCAATTTTTATCCTTACCCGAAGAATATTCTTAAAATAGTCATCAATAAAGAATCCCTTTCTTTTGTATTTATACATGAAAACGTCACATTGGATTATTAATATTTTAATAATTAATTTTTAGTTCAGTCATAGGCAAATTTCTACCGTAGCGAAAACAGCCTTTTTTCAATAAAAAAGCTAAGTAATAAATATTTTATTTTACCTCACAATTTACGTTATTATACATTTGAAGAAATAATATATTCGGCTTTCAGAGATAAGAATTATTTATACAATTAATTGCATATAATACTTAGAAAAACAATAAAGATCTAAAAATTGAATTTTGGATGTGCAATACACATGTGCAATGTTTTATATACAATATTCATGTAATTTTATTAGATTTCGAGATTTCATTGGTTCTTTTTTAATTATTTGAATTTTAAGAATTTTTCCAAGGAGTTTTTTTTTATCATTTGCTTGTCGTTAAATGGAATCTCTTTCTATTTTAAAGAGAGGGTAGAATATGATTCTTCAGTATTTTCCACTCTTTTTCCCAATTTAATCATAAGATCGGGACTATAGAGCTTCATTTTAACTTAACGACCAATGAGAACGCTTCCTCTCGGCCCAGGTAGGAGAAGTACATTTCCAACCCGGACTTCTTGATAAAACTCTTCTCACGACAAGCTGCTACCTCATTGGTCAGACATCAAGTCTTTCTCCGGCTTCCATTAGACGAGAGAAAGTCACGATATTATTCAAAACAAAATGTTTAATTCTTAATTTTACTGATTATTAATGATTTTGATGTGATTATTTTTAACTTTGAAGTAATTTTATAAATGTTTCTTAATTTGTTTAATTTAATTTATTAATATTTTTAAAGGACTTATGGACAATGTAATCTGTTTCATGTAATCTCAAACACCTCCCTAGACAGAGCGAGACCCAAGTGCTCCATGTATACCCCCCGTTACAAGACAATAAAGAGTAAACTAAAATATATATTTCAAACTACAAGCATTTTAAAGTAATTTCATAAATATAATATCAGAGAGCTTAAGATGAAATGATCCGCTTAGAAATAATTGCATTTCAATCATTTTATAAGAATAATATGTCGACAAAATTTTACCTTTATCTCTTTAGGATACGAAATAAAATTTGCAAAGTGGTCTTTTCATAATATTTTTGTTTAAAAATATGTGCAAAAATGAAATTTATACTTGTTTCATTTTTAAAAATACATCATGTAAAAAATCAATGATAAAATAATAAAACATTCTTAGAGTAAGAAGAAATTTTTAAGAATATAAAAGTAATAAAATGCTATAATAATAATAAATAAGAGTAATATTCACATAATTTAATATAAACTCTTTTTTTATTACTCTATTGTAAAAATATATTTAATCCAAAACACTAGGAATGGTATTAAACTTTTTCCTAAAAATACACATTCACTCCAGTGCCCGAGTAAAAAATTTGTACATCCACTACTTTCGAAGGTAACATTTATTTAGTGTGCACCTCATCGTTCTCTTTCACACCTCCACTCCAAAAAAATCGATCACCTCTCTCCAGCCAGAGGTTAAAACCTTCTTTTCACTTTCTCTGGATTTTCTTGGGGCAAACAAGGCACACCAAACGATGATTTCCGTTGCCACCCCCACGCGAGGCCCCAAAGAAACCGGGAGGACACCCACCGCACAAGGCTACCGGGTCACCGACCATATTAGGAAGGATGAAGCAATGATCTGAGAGGTCACGCAGAGTCAAACCTCGCGAGTGTAGCAGGCCGAGAAATAAGTGAAAGTTGCTGGAAGGTTACCGTTAGAAGGAAGAGGCTTTGGTCTTTTAGGTTGGAAACGTATGGTTATCAAAATATTGTTCTTCGTAAATAGAAAATAAAGTAAAGTAGAATGAAATCTAGAATGTTATTTCTAGACATTAAAAAGCATTGTAACCTTTTTTTCCCTTTTACAGCATATTTACTTCGATTAGTTCATCACAATCAGTATAATAGCTTTATCAAATTACAAATCACTGAGAAGCTATTTATTAAAAGTAAAATAATAAATGTTATTCAAATACTTTCGGACCTCTATTTAGCGAAGTCGCTAAAACCCGAAAAAAAAGTTCGTTTATTGGAAAATTCCTTTAATAGAGATTCATCTTTAAATATACTTTAGAAAAAAAAACACCATAAAATAAATTTTAAATTCATAAACACTATATGTTATTTAAAAAAGTAATTATTAACGTTTCTTTTTTTCATAAATTAATATCAATATATTATATATGTCTTACCTATCAAATAGAAATCTGTTAGGAAAACAAGAAAAAAAAAACATTGTCTGTATTTTGAACTTTAAAAAAATAATTTGTCTTAATATTAATGAATTTTAATGAAATTTTCTAATTTTAAGCCTACGAGTAATTTTAAACATACATTATTTGATAACCAGTAATTTTAAGCGTACTCTACCACATGCGTCCTTAAATTTATTAATTGATAAAATCTGCTCATTTCATTTGAGTTTTTTGTTTAAAAATTACAGCATTTTTGTATTGATTTAAGTGAATTAGGCATCTAGTAAAACCATTTCAAGGCCATTGATCACCATAAAATGTGTTAAAAGAGAGAATAATTTGAAATGTTCAGAAATAATTTAAAAATAGGGAGAAAAAGAATCGAATCACTAGAGAAAAAAAAAATCGTTCAATAGAAAATGCACTTCGCTTGTTGGAGGTTATTTTACGAAAATAGTAAAATACTTTTGGTTCCTGGAAAAAGTTCGCAAAATAGAGGTTTGTTATATGAAAGCCCGACTGTGTACTTTAAAGAGCTATCATTTACTGATGAATTTAACGAAACATAAATAATTAGAGATTTTTGTCAAGTCGCTTTTAAATATGATTGTAGTAAAAGGTTGCTCTACTCCTACGTTTTCCTCGTGACCTGTAAGTGTGGGAGTGAAAAGAACCAGGCGTTGCCATAATCTTAATATCTCTTTATTAAAATTTTAACTTAAACACTATACAATGATAATATTTATATTTTAACTTAGCGGATCTGAGGTGAAGAAACACACAATACGTATTACCAAATAAGCACGACCCTGACCGCTACATTTAACTTTATCGATTTATTCTAATCTCAGTATATACACAGTTCCTAGTAGTTAATAGAACGGTCCTACCTCTATATCCTAGATAGCAGAAACTCTCTCGAATCCTTAATGACTTTTCTTTATCTCGCGTGGAATGGTATCCACCTTGACTTTAACGCACTGGCACGAATAGATGAACTCTTGAATGTTGGATAACTTCTCACACTTTTTACTTAAATACTCCTAACCACAGACTAGCATAATCACTTCCCAAAGGCCACCCTGCTTACGCTAAACTTCTGCTATTTAAAAGGTTCCTAATTTGCATAATCACGCTTCGCTTCTGGATTTGGTTATGGAGAGACAGCTATGAAGTCGTACGAACAACAATCAGAGTGCTGTCCTACTCAACTACTGCTGCTCAAGAGAATCAGAGATCTTGCAGCGAAAAAACGGTGTACAATGATACAGCGAAAAAACGGTGTACAATAATACAGCGAAAAATAAGTGATTATTTTCCACAATAAAGGTAAAATTGCGACATTTTGCACCTATTTTGCTTTTTCTTCAAGGACGTTTCCCACATGTGATGATTTTCAATATTCGCATAGTGTCCGGTTTCATATACGGCATGGATCGCATTCGGTGTTCGGTTATCCGAACAATCGCGTATCCGAACGGTGTCCAGTCCCAGTTGATTCGGATAAACGACGTTCTACTGTATACCGAGGAACAAAATGCTGTGTTCAAGTTGGAGTACAATGAAATAAAAAAAAAATATTATAAAATTCGAATACTCCCCGTAACTGTATATTAAAAAAATGGGGGTTAGGGAAATTTGAGCTGGAACAAAAAATTTGTGCAAAAGAGTAATATTGGTGAACCGTGTTATTTCAAAATCATGTAAAAAAAAGAGTTGGGAGTATATATATACTTTTTAAAAAACTTTCAGCTAAAAGCAAAAGTTGACAACAGCGAAGCGTATGAACTGATTGGGTGGAAATAAATTATTGCATTTACGGTGTTATTATGGTGTCATTTGGAATTATGAACTGATTGACTGGAAACACGTGATTGCCTTTATCATATGACTATGACGTCTCGTAAAGACATTTATTACGGTTTTAAGAGAGTGATAGATGTTATCTGCAAGCCCTGATAAATTATAGTTCAGTTTCTAATATATTATTAAAAAATAATCCACTTAAATTGCTATTTTTAGATGGCACTTTTATAGAATCTTTTTTAATAAATAAGGGAAATCAGTTTTAAATCTCCGAGTTTGAATTCAGGATATTTAGAAAACATTGCCAGAGTTCTGTTTAATACAGCAGGAAAAATATTTTGGAAAAAATATAAGGATGAAGTGTTAATTATATTGTCTTCACACTTTTTTATTATGCTTATTTATTTTGTGGAAAATTATTTCTTGTGGCATCTAAAATACGTTTATTAGATTTTAAATAATTGAATATAAAAGGTTCACCATCCTCCTCGTTTTGCGTAACAAAGGAAATGCGGATAATTTATTTTTTGCTCGGAAAAGGTATGATAAAACAATTAATGACTTTATTTTAATGACTTTCCTTAATATTTTAAATGCTCTTATTGACCTTTTGCAAGCATTGAAAAGAACGTAGATATAAATGTACTGTTGTGGTAAATTATGTGATGATATTCCCTTCAGCTATCTATAAGGCTTAGAATACAACATTCTCTAAGAAATTAATATACACTTCATAGACCACTTTTACTACGCGCGCGCGACTAGTTTTGTAGAAATTCTTTTTTTATTCCAAGCCATGCGCATTTGATGATCCATTTAATAAAACAAGGGAGAAAAATAAGTGGAATTTTATGTTTATTTCATGCTTCGAGAAACTAAAACAGTGCCCACACTTTTTTATCTGACTCCTGATGTGCATAAAAAGCATATTTACCGGTTGAGCGGCAGATAGAAAAATACTGCATAAGCTTTCTAAGATAGCGCCAGTTTTTCTAATGCGTTCTTTTATGGTGCAAGCTAATATATGCTAAACGTTTTTCTTAAATTATTGAAATTTTCCTCTTTTTTTAGCAGTAATTTTTAGGAAGTATTCTCCAAGCCAAAATATAAGTCTTCGCAAAGGCTCGTAAATTTCTATATTACGGGAGGTCGTATTTTTGTTCTTTCAAATACAAAATTTGATAAAATTTCGATTAAAATTCCTCACTTAATTTGCATATCCTAGACGTGTTTAAGTATTTATAGAAAAGATTTCGCTTTAAAGAACGAAATTCGAATAAATTGTAAATATAGGAGAAAAATCCGAAAATAATACAAAAGGATTAGATGCAACTGATAATTTTTTAGCTAGTTGTTTCTCACTTTTATTTGGTAAAATAATAAATATTGTCATTTCGTTCGAAATATTTTTTCATATTTATTTAAATTAACAGTTCTAAGAAAGAGTGTTAATATAATTCTCCAGGCAGGATTCAAGATCTCTGATGAAATAATGAATTTACTTTTCCACTGGAAAGTTTTTTTTTTTTTTTTTTTTGCATTACTTTAGTGTTTGCTTCATTTTAAGTTTTTAGTATTATTTTTAATGTTTTTAATGTTTTTTTTTATTTTCAAAACATTAAAAGCTAAAAAAAAATCTATTTGCGAATCCCTTTATTGTTTTTTTAACATTAATTTCACGTTTCAAAGCAAAGTTATTGCGGTACCTCCTCCTCGAGTTGGTTGTGGTAAAGATTTCGCTGACCGTTGAGGTTCCCAGGGGAATCCGAATGCAATAGGGCAGAGATGGGGAACCCGCAGCCTCCGTGAGTTTCTTGTGCAGCCTGCACAAAAGCTAGCACCTCTATTACTTAATATTTAATTACAAACATTACAACAGTTTGAAGAGCATTGGAATTAAATAAAAAACGGCATGAATATACATGTATGTGTTTCAAAGACTGTTCGTGGGATAGCCAATTATACTTTCAAATGTTAGAACGCCTTCTAGTGCAATATATGCCAACACTACCACACAGACTCTTGAGAATAACAATTAAGGCTTCCTGTTATGAAGTTTGATCCAAATATATGTATATATATATATGCTTACATAAATAAATATACCAACAGTGAAATATGGAAAGTTACAACAATATTTATGAATTTAATAAATTTATAGAAAAATAATAATGAGAATGACGAATGTTATGACAAGTTTTTATCCTTGTGTGAATAAAAAAATATTTTATATTGTAACATTTTATGTCAAATAATTAATAAATAAGGATTTAATTTTTTCTGTAATATTTCTATATAATGCACATAGTTGTTAAATCTAAGCAAAAACTATAATAATTTCATAAAAGTCGCATTTATAGATGCATCAACCAATGCGGCCTCCTTTGTTACTACCTAATTTCCATGCGACCTCTAATGGTAAAAAGGTTCCCGACCTCTGCAATAGGGATTGAGAAGTCATTAAATTAGACAGGAAAGGATAACAACAATATAGATATTCACAACAATTCACATTTATTAATTTAAGCGTTAGGACTAAGTACACGATATGCAGATAAGACAAAATGAATAATAAGGAATTGCTACTTATTTGAGAAGTCAGATGAGCCTCTCTGTGTGTGTGTGTGAAACTCGCCGAACAGAAATCTTCCATCTTATAATAGCAAAGCGACTATAATTCTGGAGGTCACCAATATGGCTATATTATCCCCAAAGCAACAACTATTTTCTATATCACTGGCTATTTATTTGCTATTTAGTAGTGGTGCTCATTTGCGGAGTTGAGTTGTTCTAGCTCAAAGTGCCGTTTGGGCTGGATGAAAAAAACAAAAACTCGAGTTAGAGAGGATAGATCTCGCCGATAACTCCTTGTTACAAAGTAAAATAACTTTTTTGTTCGATATATGGGAATAAAAATAAAAAATCAATTTATTTTCCTTTAGGAAGACCTTTTAAAATACTTAATGAGTATCCTTTTCAGAACACGAACGACTTGCATACAGTACACAGGTACTGTATGTACTGCATGTACACTTTAATTGTGACAAGGAAATTTGATGTTTTCGGTCCAACTGATTCATCTATATTTTTCACTCAAGAGTTCCGAACGATTAAAGCAACTACGGCAGCTCACTCACATCGAGATGATAAATTAAATAACAATGGGCTCAATTCATGACAGTCACATGATAAAGACAATCACGTGTTCTCCATTGAATTCAAAACAGACATTAAACTAATTGTGCTTGTTGTTCTATTTGTAAGACATAGATAAAAATTTCAAATTTCATAATTGGATAAAGATGTTCAAATGATGCAAAAAAAAAATTTTTTTTTCAAAAAGATTTTAAAATTTTGAATAAAATTTTATTTGATCAGTGACGCACACAAGGAGGGGGGGGTACACGATTCGAGGCCCCCTTCTTAAAGTCCATGATTTTTTTTCGATTGATTATAATTCTATGTATATAGTACGTAAGAATTAATTAAGTATTTGTTATTAATTATTGACATTATTAATTGATATTATTAATTAGTGCTAATTATTTATTCAATAATTCATTTTTATTGTTTTTTGTTCCCGAAAATCGACAAAATCAAAAGAATATTTTGGGTGACGTATTGGAGCATGATACGAGAATGCTGGACTTTCGACCCTAGACCCCCCCTTGAAAATTTCCTATGTGTGCCACTGTATTTGATGCAAGCACTTTTAAATAAAATACATTCTGTATGCCGATGTGCGTTATTATTGTATTACATAACTGTGTACTTTTTAAGAGAAATTTTTTACAAAGAGCAAGAATTGGCAACAACGAAGCGCATGAACCCATTAACTGAAAATACGTGATTACTTTTATCTTGTGACAATGAAGTTACATGAATTTTGGAACTGATTGGCGTAAAACACTTGGATATCATTATAATATGATTATGACGTAACATGAATTTAGTCCATTAGCTCTCTATGAGAAAACGCAATTAATATTCTAGTGTTGAAACTCAATGACTATATACTGAGCAAGCTAACACTAAGACGATCGTTATCTTAATAGAGTTTGAATATCATTTGCTTATTAATCAGTTAAGACTTACGATTTCGATTATGCTAATTGCTATCGTAAAGCAGAGCATTGCAACTCGCTCTATTGATGGAAAATCTTTCAATTTTCGTTTACATACGTGTGATGAGGTGATTTGGTAAGCACCCAAAAGGGAGCCTCAGTAACATAACTTCATTTAAGGACCTTTGAGATCAAATTGAATTTAACATATTGGGCTGTTTTCATTAAACTTAATTTACACCTTCATACAGTTCAATAATATTCAACAAGTGTGGGAGGGGATGGAAAATTAAAAGGAATTCCTACACAGTTCTCCAATTTTGTCATATGTGATTTTATTTTTATTTTTATACGCATAATATTAAATGCGCGCAAATTTCATATTATTTAACTGTTAATAAAATCAAGAACACACATTTTCTACTCATAAGAACAAAACATATTTACAATTACGATTTTAATGGGATTTTTTTTCTCCGATACGATTTTCCCAAGTACACATGTATCGCAAATGCAAACCACTTGCCAAATGAAAAAAGTCAGCATTTTAACAAATAAATATTATTCTTTTTTAATCATAAGATGAATATTACTGGTTAAAAAAAATTATTTGATTGCATTAAGTGATATGTGTGATGCATTATTAGTGCACTTTCTTTTTAAAAAATTTTCAATGCATTAATATATTGGGTAAAATGCATAATATATACGTTTTGTATTACTTTTATTTTTTTTATTAAAAATTCTTTCACACTTAAAATAATTTTCTCCTTTACTGGATTTTATGCGCTTTATCCTTATTTATAAAATATGTTTAATACAGCGAGCAATAACGGAAAATGACCTTCGAATCAAACACACATAATACGTTTTCTCCTTATACTTAACACACAAAAAACAACATAATTATAGGAATCTTAATGCATTATAGGTACTAAAAATCCTCTCAAATTCCTTACATGTGTGCGGTACAATAATGAATTCGTTATAGCAGAAAGTAATTACAATTTTTTAAAATTTTTATTTTAATTTAGCTACTACGTTGGCGAACGCTTAATACTCCTTTGAATGAACCCAATAAATGTTTTATTTCTGAACAAAAAAACAAAAAAATACCCGATGCTCAGTAACAATTTTCAAATACATTGTTCAGGAAATACTTGGTGGGAATCCGAAGACATTCCATTCCTCTAAAACATAATTCAACGAATTATTATTACAAACAAATATTAAAGATAGTGCACGGAAATTGCTCCATTTCAAATTTTTAATTCCTAATATTTATCAAGGTTTATGTCTTACAACGCTATTGAAGTAATAAATTAATGAATATTTTAAGAACTTCGCTGTGTGAATGTTTCCTGCTCAAATATTTATTTTGATTTAAAATTTAAAATTTAAAAATGTTCCATTTGAAAGATATTTATGAGGCTTAACAGTATGTATTTCCCAGAAGTACTGAAGTAAAGTTCGGAAATATTCCTTTCAAAATATTTTCCATTTAAAGAAAATTGTGATTCATCTTTCAAATTTAGAGTCTCGTTATTTAAATATTTATACCGAAAATTTTCAGTATATAAAAGTAACAGAACAGTTGGAATTCTCAGAGCACTTAGGACAGCATTTTAGAGTATCAATATCGTTTCAGAAGAAACATTTTTCAAGCTTCTTTCTTGAAGGGAAAAAGAGCATTCGAATTCCCAAAGCTTTTTAGAATATTTCGGTAGTAATCATTGCTCACTCTCAGCTGACAGCACCATTTATCACAAAAGTTTCTCTTTAAAAATACACCTTCTCAGAATTTTTTTTTTTTTCGAAATAATTCTAAAAAGTATATTTTTTGAGTTATGAAACTGGGAATTCTTTTTTTTAAGTGTTATTGTGGATTACATTGCAATGGTAAAAGCGAAGTGTGGTAATTTTAACGCAATAGATTACCCTTTTTTCAAATTACAAAATTCAAAATTATTCCTTATGTTGTGGAAAAGTAAATAAAGTAAAAATACTAAAAGAATCCCAGAAAGATTCAAGAATCTCATTAAAATGAGTTGGAACCAAGCCAGCTTCTATCTGAAATCATTACCTGCAACTGAAAACTAATTTCCCTCGTTTTGCAGTGCAAATGCAGTGCATAGAGTAAATTAGGAAATTTTAAATGTATATATAATAATCACACAAGGTCGTATATAATGATTACGAAAATAATTCGCAAAGAAAATTTAATATCGGAGAAAATTACAATTTTAATTTAGCAAAGAATAAAATCTAATAAAAGGAAATTTAGTTCTTGTTCTTTTCTTTTTTACCTCATTTTTAGATATCATTTGATAACCATTTGTGAAACAGAAATTTTACTTACATGTTAATATAAATGAGTTTTTCTAGATAGTAAAACTTAATTACCGTAAAATCCGGTGTATAACACGTGCACCTATACTTTAGAGCTGCAATTTTTAATTTTTAGATATATTCGCAATGTAACACGCACCTCTTTTTTTACGAAGAAACCTGAAACGTACGTATGCAATGCTCTTATGTTTTGAAGTACTTTAGTCGAGGTATTATCCCAGGCTTTTGGAAAAATAGTATGCCGTTAGAAAAACAACCCTTTAAGTTCATAAGAAATGTCATTTCTTTTAAATAAACAGTATTGCGATCTATGTAGAAGTCTAATTTTTTTCTCTCTGCTCTCATCTTTTTTCATTTTTAAAGCTCTCGTTTTTTTATACCCGGTGTATATCATGCACCCTCAAATTTCGATCTTATTTTTTGTGTTAAAAGTGCGTGTTATACGCCGGATTTTACAGTAAATGGATTTTGTATGCTGCCTTTCATGAATATTTCAATTGAACTGAGAAACGAAATTTTTTTTTTCATTATTCCTTCCTTCCTCAGTGGCACGACAGCCCAGGGTGGGCCTTGGCCTTCTCAAGAAGCCAGCCTTCATCCAGCCAATGTACTCCAATTCCTAGTTCTTAAAGCTAGATCTTTTTTTAGGCCATCAATCCATCTGAGATTTGGCCTGCCCTTTCTTCGTGTGCCAATTGGTTGAGCATTGAAGACTTTTTTAAAGTGGTGCGGTCTTCATTCATTCTGATAACGTGACCTGCCCATTTAATTCGCTGTATTTTGATGAAGTTGACAATGTCAGATTCCTTATAGGATCGATAGAGCTCTAAATTTGATCTTCGCCATGTTCCATTTCCTGAATTCCTCCAAAAATGGATCTTAAATTCTTTCTTTCGTAGATACTTATCTTATTCTCATGGACATGAGAATGGACCAAGTTTCACATGCATAAGTTAATATTGATCTTAAAAGACTTTTATACAATAGAACCTTTTTTTTTTGTTTGTTTTTGTTTTGATTAAATTTGAGAGATTTCATATATTTTCGTATTCCATTAAAACATCTGTTAGCCATTGTAATTATCTTTTGGATTTCAGTAGTAGAATCGTTTCTATTGTTAATTTCTGACCCTAAATAAATGAAGCTGTCAACAACTTCAAAATTACACTCTTCAATTTTAAAATGGGAATTATTAAAACATGATTTAGTGCAAGGCATGCACTTGGTCTTATTCTCATTGGTTTTCAGTCCCATCCAGAGAGCTCTTCTTTCTCTAAAGATAAGAAGGCCTGTCTTAGTGCAGTGGGTGTTCGAGCAATGATATCAATGTCATCAGCAAAAGCCAACAACTGTATCGATTTATTAAAAGTATTTCCTCTGGTATTGATATTAGAATCTCTTACCACTTTTACTAATGCAATATTAAATAGAAGACACGCCAGTGCATCTCCCTGTCGAACGCCATTTTTTATTTCCAATGGGTCCGAGAGATCATTCTGCAGCTTGACTACGATCTTTGTCTCACTTAATGTCAGGCTGTTTTTTTCATCATTACGAAATTATAATGTTAACATTTTATATTCGGAAGTAATAAACAACATGACAGATTCTTCATTTAATTTTTTTTCTGGGCATATATTCTTATGAATAAGTTTCCTGTGATTTTATATACACTGGTGTGCAAAAATTAAGGACGAAGTCGAAAAATTAGCATATCAGCTGAACGAAGAGGCAGAGCGGACAGAAAGACCAATCAGGAGATTAAGTAAGGTGATGTACGGTAGCACATGCGCAGATATGCAGGTAGACGTAATGGGGGAGTGTCTGAGTAGTATAAAGCATGTTGTCGGTGTAAGATCAGTATTTCTGGCAAAGAGATTGCACGCCGTATAGCAGTTAAAATCACACCGAGTTGCTGCATCAGCGAGAAATGGCGAATAATCAATCTGTTACACGACATCTGGATGCTTTTACCCGAGGTCGAATCATTGGGAAGTTGGAGGAAGGCCGCAGTGTGACAAGTGTGGCTGCAGAATTCGGAATTGCTCACAGCATCGTTTCACGACTTTGGAGACAATTTCAAGCTACAGGAACAGCTATCCGGGGGTTCAGTAGTGGTCATCCACGAGGAACCACACCCACAGATGACCGGTACATTGTCTTACAGGCCAGAAGAAACAGGTGGCATACAGCGGGAGAAATCGCTAGACATACGACACAGGCGACTGGACGACCGATATCGCGTTTTACCGTGGCCAGAAGACTGCACGGTGGTGGTCTGTTTGCACGACGCCCTGTACGGTGTGTACCTTTAACGCCTGCCCATCGGAGAAGGCGTTCTCTGTGGTGCCGGGAACACCGTAATTGGAGAGACAATGAATGGGGACGAGTACTCTTTACAGATGAGAGCAGATTCAGTTTGAGTAGCGATTCTCATCGCATACTCATCTGGAGAGAGCGGGAAGCCGCAATCATCCCTCGAACATCATTGAAAGGGACATGTATGGAGGTCGCGGTGTTCTCGTTTGGGGAGGCATCATGCTTGGTAGTCGTACAGACCTTCACATCTTCGACGCAGATTCAGTCAACGGGACCCGTTATTGTAACGAGATTCTTCTTCCATATGTGCGTCTTTTTAGAGGCGCTATGGGTCTGCAGTTCCTTTTCATGGACGACAATGCACCATGTCATCGCACAGTAGCTGCCGAACAGCTCTTAGAGAGTGAGAATATTGAACGTATGGATTGGCCGGCACGATCTCCGGATCTCAATCCCATCAAGCATGTATGGGATTTTCTAGGCAGACGCTTGGCAGCTCGTACCTTACCACCAGTAACGATTCGGAAGCTTCGATTGGCGCTGCAACACGAATGGGCAGCAATGCCTCAGCAACTCATTGACACCCTCTTTCTCAGCATGGGCAGACGCTGTGAAACCTGCCTAACAGTCAGGGGAGATCATATCCTCTACTAAAGACCGGATGTTTCTTGCTGGACACCCATCACAGGGATGTTTCGGCCTTCAGTCGCATTGCGCTCCATGCTACTTTTTCAATAAAGCTTCTTTTTATCCCTCTGATTTCTCTTTTAGTAAGTGTTGCTTACATATATTACACATGTCCTTACGTATTGGGGATCTTACGGTATTAAACGTGTTGATTTGGAAAGCTTTTGTACAAAGTTATATTGAAAAAACCGTCTCGTCCTTAATTTTTGCACACCAGTGTATATGTAGAAAAAATTCTTTACAGTCTGATAGTAAGTTCTGCGACCTTTGTTGCTGGTACGCATGCGTCAACCAGAAATCTTGAAATGCCAAAATAAGAGAAAAATGGAGAAGTTGAGGGAAAATATATTTATTAAAAAAATTTGCGTCAAACGAAATTGTCCATAGTTACATGGAACATTTTATTTAATTAACTATGCAAATGCACTAAACATTTTGTTTCCATCAAATTAAATATATTTTTTCTGTTTGATGTTACATAAAAATGATAGAAAAAATGTTTCATTTCTGAATTTAATTTGTAGAAATCTAGCTTTTACTTTTAATATCATTAATGGGTATTATTGCAAATTTTATAGTCTCATCTTGAGATTTTAAAGTTATTTTTGTTATGAATTATTTTCAATAAAAGATAAGCGTAAAATGAAATAACTTTTTTCGCGCTTTTACTTTATTGTCCTTTTTTTTCTCTCAACTTTCACTTTGAATAAAAGATATCGCTGAGTTATTCAATATGGGAACAACTAAATTTTACTTGTGACGTTCTCCCTTGTTTTTATTGCGTCATTTACTAGGATTTTTCTCTGTCGTATCAATTCTGCGTGTTCTTGAAAAATCATGTTCATTTCTCGATTTTAGTCTAAGAAATAAGTGAAGGAAATAAGTGAATTGTGTATCCGTTATTCACCTAATCTTTTTAGAAAGTGAGTGAATATTAATGTCCCACTACTCGAGGGCATTTGGCGACGGACCTCGTTAGTTTCAACCATGGTCGAGTGACGAAAACAGTACATGATCTGTCACTTCCTCTCCTAACTACCACACCAACGGGAGGATGTTTGAACACTTGACAGTTTTAACGTGCATTGCTCACCTACACGGCGGGTCATCAGCTGTACTAGACTCGAACTCATGATACGTCAGCCACGAACCCGTTACCTTGATCAATAGGCTACCGCGGCCTCAATCTTTTTAGGGAAAGACTTTCGACAATAAATCGCTTTTAATTTTTTGGATCACTGAATTTTTACGTTTTTGACAATAATCTCTCTCTCGCTCAGATAATTCACTTCCCGATTCATTCAAATTGCGATAATAGAGGATTTATATACTGTAATAGGATCTGTATCTCACGAGCAAAATATTTGTTGATCAGCATTTTCACAATATAAATAATACCTTTAAATACAGATATCTTCGTACAGAGAACTTCAATTACAAAAGTTAAAAAGGGGGAATGAACAATAAACAAAACATCCTGCACAGCCATAACAAGAAGGAAAAAAGTTTAATAACGTAAAGTTGAATTAAATGTACAGCCTTCTTTTTACAATCGAAAAACTTACATTTAGTAGTAGCATTATTAATGAGGCTTATAAAAGGCAGTTTTATTGTCGAAAACTAAAATGAAAAAACTTGAACATAGGCTCCTTTACTGAAACTAAAATATGTCATATAAAAGAAGAAAAACTGAAACTGATACTTAAAACAAATGTAATCAGATGATTTAGTTTTATAAAATAAGAGGCAAAATATATAAAAACAAATGCATATTTCGAGACAAAAAGCATCCAATATAACAATTTAAGAACTAATAAATATAATCCAATAGCAATTTAAGGAATGAAAATACATGATAGGCACAGTGATTGAAGCAAAAAAAAAAATCAATATCTTCAGAATCAAAAATTAAATTCAAATTAAACTTAAGGGAAGAGATGAGAATGATTTAATTTCGAAGAAAGGCATAATGTGAGATTTTAAAGGGATTCCGAAGCTTCACAGAAGAGATTTATTTGATCCCTTGCTTTTCTTATTATTGATTTATCACTGAAAAGAAATCCACAGTCTTTTATGGGATTTATTAAGCCATCAAGTAACAAGGAATTCTAAGAAGTATTGACTGGATTATCTAGAGGCCATATTATCCCATTTTTATAATAGCTTAGTAAGGTAAGTATATCTTTTTCTATATATTATAGATAATATCCCTCTTCTCTTTAATTCCTTGTAGTGAAGATTAGCAATACTATATAACCACCTTGAACGCAAATTTCTTAGTAATTTATTATCAACATTTAAAAAATGTTGAAAATATTTTATAACTTATGTTTACGTAAGCTTGTCTAAATTAGAAGCTTTTCTTTGAGTAATTAATGCCGTACGAAAAACTAAATATTAGTTTTAATGACTGGATTCATAAATCAAATGCCTTCTTAGCAGACTTTTGTATCCTAACACGCGAAGAATGTAGACACTGGTTGGGATTTGCTACAAATTCCCATTATCCCACAGGAATTTGCAGCAAGTTTTAATAGGAAACGGCATATGAAGGAATCGAATCTAAAATATATAACAACACTGCAATTAATATTTGGAGCTGTGTTACAAGACCTGCAGAAACTTACTTCAATAAAGTTGTCACGGGTTCTATCCGTGGTCCTTCAAATAATCCTCTTGGCGAAATTCTTCCTCGACTGTGTAGTTTGAATTAAAAACCACCTTCCGTACAAAGAACCTGATTTTATGCTAATTTGAGTGCAATTAAAACCATAGCAATGGGTGTGTAGAGTTAGTCGCTAGTCCTTATGCTATCATTCAAGTGAGTTGAAAGAATTGCCTTTCGGAAACGTTGAATTAAGAAAGAAGTTTTGAAGCGGGCTATAGCAACCTAGGAGAGTTCTGAACAGTATACTACCATTGGGTCAAAATATTAGTGTTATATTGATTGTCTCATAAGCTTAAGGTAGAGCACTAATTAAGATTTTTCCCCGGGCATAGAATCTTTAATCGGTCATAAACTGATTAGTCGGAAATATAAAAGTAATTATTTTTATAACAATGTGTGTTTCTCTTCCGTGTCCCAAACTACACCTGAAACATCCGGGTTGCAACTAAGTATTTTCAAGTGCCACCACTTAGCCAAACTAAGTAAATATTAAATAAATATGCATAATACGTAAGAGCATCTGATTGTATCGGTGGTACAGTGACTCACGTGCTGCCGCTGCTAATTTATCTTTAAAATAATGTACTACAGCATTGTACAATGAATCAAATCTGTAAGAAACTTGCGTGAAGTTGTTGTTGTTATGTCCAATCCTTCAGGATCTAGCGGCAGCTAGATCAGATTAATGAGACTATTAACCCTAGCAAAGTACAGCACCAGAAGTGAAGAACAGATGGTTCGAGTTCACAAAATTTCAAATAATAATAAAAAAAAACAATAAAATGAAACGGTTAAAGAAATCACTGGAATTACTGAAATTAAGCTGAGACGTGTCCAGCGCATTATTAAAACCTAGAAGAATGGCAGCGAAGCAATCAGCATATCGGAATAGAGGCATGAAGTGAAGAAAAATTCCCCCCAAATCGACTGCAGACATCACGGTAATGCTTACTAATGAACATAGGAACATTTCAGCAAGCACAATGCGACCAGAACATGAAGAAACTTATGATTTGCAGAACTACAAGAAAACCATTTGTTGCGGCAATAACCCCCCGCCCTAATGGCTTTAATTTGCTCAAAAGCATACACATTTTGCTGTTAAACTTTGGAGAAATGTCATATGGTCCGATGAGGCAAGATTTATCCTATTCCTGAACCAAGAAAGCATCAGGGTAAGAAGGAACCTTCGCGAGGAAATATACCCTTCATGACTGGTACCCTTTGTGTAGGCAAATGGAGGTAGTATTATGACCTGGGATTCCTTCAATGAGTCTTGTGTGGGATCAAGAACATTATGCGACACTAAAATAAAATTGCTAGTTTATTTAAATGTGTGTGCTTAGTGATCAGGTGATCGATCCATGAATGACTTTTTTTCTTCCTTTTTGAAACTGATATTTCCCTACGAAATGACAATGCTACAATCTACCGAGTAAAAATTATTCCAAATTAGTTCAGGGAACATGCGATACTCATTTTTCTACACGTCATTTTGCCATTCTCATTGTCCTTCATGAAGCCTAGATCGGTACAGTCATATTTTAGTCCACACCTTCGGAAGAAAAATAAATCGGGCGGAATTGCGCCAGCACACACAATTCATTTTTTTTTTCTTGAATTTCCATCCAATATGAGAAAAATAATTCGCCAAGTAAGCGATAGATAAAAGTGTGGACTAAAATAGGATACAAAGGTCTGGATTTCAACGTAATCGGAAATCTGTGGGATGTAATACATAATGGGGTATAGGGTGGTTCGCGTGCCATCTGTCGACAGTCTAGTTACTCGGTAAAAATCTGCAACAAATCTGGGCAATAATAAGCGCTGAAACCATGCAGATTTTATATAAACGATTTCATGTCAAATGTACGTTGTAATCCGTACCAAAGGTGATCAAATAGAATATTAAGGTAAGAGAGGTTTTTTTTCTTTCTTCTTTTGCTATATAGTGCTAAACTATAAAACGCACATGTAACTTATTTAATACTGGAATTATTATTTTTTTAATTTTAGGATAATTTCACATTATTTCATTATAATTAGCAAAAAATTATGTTGTATATTAAAGTTTATTTACATAAATATAAGCATAAACAGAAAAATTCAAGAAACTAATTTGATATCGGTAAGCTACGGATTTTTTTTTGCCAAATAGTTGTAAAATTTTGCCAAGTTGAAGTAACAGATTACAATACGATTACATAAACCAGCCGTTAAAATTACATCTGGCTCGAATCCAAAATTACACCAAAAAGGAGTCGCGCACCGATATAAAACTGATGCCAAATTCAAATAATAATCCACCAAAAAATCCTTACCCTTCCCAACCTCTACCTGGTTGTGGCATCCTATTTTTCAGATAAAAATCATTAACATTGTGCTTAAAGTTGTTTACATACAATCATTTCTACTCATTGCAAGGTAATGAAAGGATTAGAAGTCAAATGTGCTCTCAAGATGGTGATGATAACGCTGAATCACCTCATTTTTCTTTGAGAGGAAAACAGAAATGCCATATCTTATTAAATGTCAAATCATATTCCTATTTTAAAGAAAAGTAAAATGTTTATTGCTTTCATTTGATTGAGGTATTTTAGATAGAGGAATCGGAGATTTATGTTATAAGAGTTTAATATGTGTGCCTATTTTAAGCCATGAAATAAATAATCGAATTGAAAGTATCGTTAAAAGCTAAATAAGGAACCGATCGTCGAAAAGGAACAATGATTTTCGTGAGTCAGATGGCGAAACACGGTTTCATAAACTCGATTTAATAGATTAATTACGGCTGTAGTCGTCGTAATGCTAGGTCGATGGTGATCATAGAATAGAAGTTTAAATTGGTGTTGAAATGAGTGCCGCAAAGGCAGCTGAATGTATATGTAGTTCCGTGCATAAAAACTGAATGCGCATGAAGAGCTTTGAAATGTAATTTGATTGAAATTAAGAGAAAAAAATTAATGAGACTAAATAATGACTTGCACTAAAACAATTATAAATGTTTTCTTTCAATAATCCATCCATTATTTCAAATTAAAACCAAGAAGTTTTAATTTTAAGTATAATTTAGAAAAAAGAGAGAGAGAAATACGCGAAAATTCTCTCTCTCTCTCTCTCTCTCTCTATATATATATATATTAACTGTGTCCTGCAAAAAATTCAATTTCTGAAAAAGTATGTGCTTTGAATATACGATATGTAGATATGCAAAGAAATTTAGGAGTGCTGCGGTAGCCCAGTGGTCAAGGTATCGGATCATGGCAGACATGTCATGAGTTCGAGCCCAACACCACTAAAGACACGCCGTGTAGGGCAGCGATGCACGTTAAATCTGTCGACAGCTGAAACGTCCTCCCGTTAGTGTGGTAGGAGATAGGGTGCCAGCTCAGGTGTCGTCCACGTCCTTTAACCATAGTTCAAAATTACGTGGTCCGTCGCCAAAAGCCCTCGTGTAGCTGAACAGTGCGACGTTAATATTCACTCACTCACGCAAAGAAATTTAGATTTAATAATTTCATTTAATCTCTCTCTATATGTAGGAGAATTTATTTATTAGACGTGAAGCACATATTAACAATACAAACAATGCATCAAACTTCGAAGTCAACAATGCAACCGGACTTGTTTGAACGCGACCGACAAATCTCCATCCGTCCATGTCGGCTGTGTTTTGACCTACGCTTCCGCAGCTTGAACAATTCCTGTGACAATCACTTACCGTTGTATTTAGCGTCGAGCTGTGATGCATTGTTTGTATTGTAAACATGCTTTACGTCTAATAAATGTATTTCTTACCTCTTATTTTACCTTTTTCATACCACTGGACATCGCACTCTTCATAACTGTTTTTGCGAATTATACTTTTGCGAGTAAACGTGCTTTGCGACCCAATGTTCAATACTGATTTGTCATCCCCATGCTGCCTTTATCACACCTCTGAATTTATCGAACACACTGTATTTTTTGAAGATTATCAAGATTTTTGTACCGTTGCTCCTTTTCCCACAGAGAATGAAAATTAACAGAACTACTATATTGATAAATGTAAAAATCTAACTAAATATTAAACTTTATCACATTTGATTTTAGAAAACTTCTCTATACCGAAGAAATAAATAACATAAATTTATCAATTAAATTTGTCAAAGTCAAAAAAACCTACAAATAATATATACTTAATGAATTATTACTTAAAAATTTCTAATAAACAAGTTTTATTTTTTTCTTTACAGAAGTAATATGGATATAAAAATTTAATTTAAGATGTTGTAAGTATTATTTTGAG